>CM024263.1:21699612-21918383 GCA_013621005.1 Aeschynomene evenia | reverse complement strand
AAACTGGACTAAGGGGGAGTTTCTAAGAAAAAGTTTTATTTCAAAGTACTTAGAAACGTCTTAGATTGAAAGTCTTTCAGAACATTGAACGATTCTCGGGTAAAGGCTTTGTAAATATATCTGAGATTTGATCCTCAGTATTCACAAATTTGAGTTCAATGTCGCCTTTTTGCACATGATCCCGAATAAAATGATGTTTTATATCAATGTGCTTGGATCGAGATGCTGAATAGGATTCTTAGCTAAGTTGATAGCACTTGTATTATCACAAAGGATAGGAATTTTGGTGTACCTTAATTGATAATCAAGAAGCTGATTCTTAATCCAGAGCATTTGAGAACAGCAGTTTGCAGCAGACACATATTCAGCTTCAGCAGTTGATAAGGCGGTCGTATTTTGCTTCTTGCAAGACCAAGTGATCAAGCACTTTCCAAAGAAGCAGTAGCAGCCACTTGTGCTTTTGCGATCGATCCTATCTCCAGCGTAGTCAGCATCACAATATCCTACAACATCAGAAGAACAACCTTTCTCGTACCAAAGACCAAGATTAGTAGTTCCACTTAAATATCGTAAAATTCGTTTAACCGCAGTTAAATGTGATTGCTTAGGCTTAGACTGGAATCTAGCACAGATCCCAACACTAAGTTGAATATCTGGTCTGGAGGCAGTTAAGTAGAGAAGTGAGTCAATCATCCCTCGATAGTTGCTTTCTGAGACTTTCTCACCATCTTCATCCAAGTCAATTACTTGAGAGGTATGCATGGGAGTGCTCATGGGTTTGGCCTTATCCATCAGAAACTTCCTCAGAAGTTCTTTGGTATACTTCTCTTGGTGGATAACTGTCCCTTCTGACTCTTGCTTGATTTGCAATCCTAGGAAGAATTTTAATTCTCCCATCATGCTCATCTCGAATTCACCTTGCATAAGCTTGGAGAATTCTTTGCAAATGCATTCTTGGTTGCGCCAAATATTATGTCATCAACATAGATCTGGACAATCAAGAAGCCAGAGTCTTCTGAGAGTGTAAAGAGAGTTGTGTCCACTTTCCCTCTTGAGAAACCGTTTTTAAGCATGAAGAGCTCAATCTATCGTACCAAGCTTTGGAGCTTGTTTCAGACCATAGAGAGCCTTTGTAAGCTTAAATACGTGATCCGGGAATGCATCATTCACAAAACCAGGAGGTTGTTTTACATAAACTTCCTCAGAAAGGTATCCATTCAAGAAGGCAGACTTAACGTCCATCTGAGAGTTTGAAACCTTTGTGTGCAGCAAAAGCTAGCAACATTCTGATAGCTTCCAATCTTGCGACTGGAGCAAAAGTTTCATCGTAGTCTATCCCTTCTTGTTGGTTGTACCCTTGAGCAACCAATCTGGCCTTGTTTCTCACGACTCGACCGTTTTCATCAAGTTTGTTTCGAAACACCCATTTAGTCCCAATGACACTCTTGCCTTTGGGCTTCTGAGTTAGTTTCCAAACTTGATTTCTCTCGAATTGGTCAAGTTCATCCTGCATGGCATTTACCCAGCTAGGATCATCTAACGCCTCTTCTATGGAGTCTGGTTCAAGTTCAGAAACCATAGCAAGATTTGTGTAGTTCCTTCTGGTTCTTACGCCACGTTCTAGATCACCCAAGACTTCATTCTGAGAGACGTTCTTCAAGTCTCTTGAACCTCTAATCCTTTAGGAGTAGGGTTCTGAGAAGGAGACACAGAAGGTTCTCTTTCTGAGTCATCAGAAGCTTGACCTTCTGAGAATCTAAGTTCCATTGCATTTGGGAAGTAGATTCTCTAGGTTCTGGAGCTTTGATGATGCTACTAGATTTTTCTTTAGATGGAGATGGTTGTTCCATGGGTTGGAAATCAGTCTCATCATCTATAAGAATTTTCTTTTTGGCTTTCTCAGAAGAGATGTGAGTTTCTCAAACTCATCTTCTAAGTCTGCATCTTTCTGAGACATGTCCTTACTAAGTTCTTTGAACTTAATATGAATTGTCTCTTCAACACATTTACTCCTTTTGTTATATACTCTGTAAGCTTTAGAGACTGAGGAGTATCCTAGGAAGCATCCATCATCGGACTTAGGATCAAACTTAGAGAGTTTGTCCTTTGTGTTGAGAATAAAACAAGAAGAACCAAATACATGGAAATAAGAAATGGTTTGGTATTTTATTCTTCCATAGCTCGTAAGGAGCTTTTTCAGAATTGGTCTCAGAAAGACTCGATTCTGAATGTAGCATGAAGTGTTAACTGCTTCAGCCCAGAAACCTATTGAAAGTCCGCTTTCTAAGAAGCATTGTTCTTGCCATCTCTTGAAAGGCTTCGATTCTTTCTCTCAGCCACTCCATTTTGTTGAGGAGTTTTGGGAGATGAGAATTCGTGAGCAATACCCAGATTTTCACAAAACTTTTCGAAAGCATGATTCTCAAATTCACCACCATGATCTGATCTTATGGTATGAATGTGCGAATCCTTTTCTGTTGAAACTCTTTTCGCAAATGCTTTGAACTTCTCAAAAGTTTCTTCCTTAGAGGCTAGAAAGAAAACCCAAGTGAATCTGGAGTAATCATCCACTATGACAAGACCATAGCGTTTTTCCAGAAAGGGAAGCCGTTCTGGTTGGTCCAAAGAGATCCATGTGGAGCAGTTCCAGTGGTTTCTGAGTAGAAATACCACTTTTACTAGGAAAGGAAGCCTTGTCTGTTTCCCTCTTTCACAGAAGTCGCAGGTTGCATCCTTCTGATACTTAATGCTGGGAAGGCCCTTTACAAGTCCTTTCTGAGAGAGTTCAGAAAGAAGTCTCATATGGGCATGACCAAGTTTCTTATGCCATAGCCATTTGTCTTCTTGGACAGAGACAAGGCACTCCACGTTTTGATCCTTTAGATCATCCAGATGGATAACATAGATGTTCCAACACGTTTTCCTTCCAGAACGATCTTGTCATTGTGAGATTAATCACATGACAATACTTGGCATAAAACTCAACATTTAAGCCTTTGTCACAAAATTGACTAATGCTTAATAGATTGTGAGTTAAGCCATCGACCAAAAGTACATCTGAGATTTGGTGAGAGGAATCCTTACCAACATCTCCTATTGCAGTGACTCTTCCCTTAGTGCATCACTGAATCGCACTGTTCCGCCTTTCTTGGCTTGAGGCTTCTGAACCAGTGCTTGCTTCCAGTCATGTGCCTCGAGCAGCCACTGTCAAGTACCACTGCTCATCGTGGTGGTGGAGCAGCGCTTGATGATGTACCTGCAGTCACAAAGTTAACAGATTTAGGTACCCATTCTTTGTTGGGTCCTTGCTTGTTAGCTTTCCTTGGACTTTTGCCTTCTTTCTTAGAAGGGTTATGGTTTGAGAGTCAGAACCCTTTTGTTTGCCCTTTTCAGAAGCACTTGCTTTTCTGAGAAGTTTTACCCTTCTGAGAGGGGTTAGTCTTCTTAGAAGGCTTTGCTTTCTGAGTTTTCTTCTTAGCCTTCTGAGGCTTTAGAGATTTTTCCTTTTTCCAACATAGGGCATTTTTCAGAACCATGACCACTCTTAAAACATGCAATGCACATGCAGGGTGACTTAGTTAAGAATGGATCAAGATCATGTGGTTCAAAGACTTCTTCATATCCAAGACCGCTTTTGTCTTTATAGGGTCTTTGACCTCCAAGCAAAAGACTTAGCATCTTTTCACCATTTACCATCTTAACTAAGTCAGAGGTTAGAAGTTCATTTGTCTTTTGCAGTTCGATCATGGCCCTTTCAGCCTTCTCTACTGTGATTGAAGACAAATTTTCTAATGCTTGATACAGCTCATGACTTTCAAGGTATCTACCTTTGAAGTCGTCTCTCTCAAGTCTTAGGTTCTGAACTTCTTGAGTTAGTTTTACATTTTCAGCTTCTAGATTTTTAAAAGATTTTTTGAGATCGCTGAAACTGTTAGCTAACTCGTTTGAGTCTTTCAGAAGATCATAATAAAGTTCTGAGAGTTCATCGTATGAATATGAAAGAGGAGGAGAATTTGGTACCTCTTCTGACTCAGATTCTATTTCCAGAATGTAGTCAGTTCCTGCCATGAAGCAAACATTAGCTTCTTCTTCCTCACTTGCTGCTTCAGAAGCTTCCTCTTCTGAATCACTCCAGGTTGAGCCATTGCCTTCTTTTCCTTCTGGGAATGAATTTCTTCTTCCCTTTGTTTTGTGGACACTCCATCTTGAAGTGGTCTTTTTCTCCACATCCAAAGCATGTGGCATCTGAAGGCTTTGACTTTCCTTTTTTAGGAGTGAATTCCTTGCCTTTGTTTGGTCTCTTTCTCCAGGCTTTCTTCATTTTCTTTACTAGGAGAGAGATGTCGTCGTCGTCAGATTCTGAGCCTTCATCATTGTCAGACTCAGAAGCTTCTTCAGCTTTGGAAGACTTTCTGACTTGACTGTTCAGAGCCAGTCCCTTCTGAGGTCTGGAGGAAGCGGATGGTCCTCCGAGCAACCCTTCCAGTTCGATCTCATGCGTTCTGAGCGAACCAAATAGTACATCCAAACCCAGCTGGTTTAGATCCTTGGCTTCCTGGATTGCTGTGACCTTAGGACGCCATTTTGCAGAAAGACTTCTGAGGATTTTTCTTACCATCTCAGCGTTTGAATAAGTCTTTCCCAAGACTTTCAGCTGGTTGATGATATGGAGAAATCTTATTGACATGCTGTCAATAGTTTCCTCAGGCTGCATGCTAAAGGACTCGTATTTGTGTACGAGCATTGAGATTTTCGTTTCCTTGACTTCGTCATTACCTTCGTGCAGCATATGAAGTCTTTCCCAAATCTCTTGTGCAGTATCACATGACACAATTTTGTCATATTCTACCTTGGGTAAAGCACAGAGGAGAATATACTTGGCTTTGAAGTTGAGTTGTATCTTCTCCTTCATCTGTTGAGTCCATTCGTCCTTAGGGACTCTTCTTGTATAGGTTCTGAGTGCTGGAGGTGCCACTCCTGGCTCAGCGTCTGTTCCAACTACAGCATCCTCTGTAATTGTCTGCAGAGGCTGATAGTCTCCATTCTCGATCCTATCCCATAAGTCCAGACTGGTATGCTTGATGAATAGCGTCATCTTGTCACGCCAGTAGTCGAAGCTGTCTCCGAGAAACATCGGAGGTCTGTTTATTGAGGCCCCATCTGATATGAATGCAGCTGGTGAATCCATATTTTCCTTCGTGGATCTTTTTCCTTGACATTGCGAAGTGCTCAACCCCTTAAGGACCGAGCTCTGATGCCAATTGAAAGTGTATGTGTGCACGAGAAGGGGGGGTTGAATCGTGCAAGTTTTAAAAAATACTTCTTAAAACTTTTACTTAGAAAGTTGTTTTTACTCAGAAGGTAGATTAAAGAGTTTGCAGCGGAAATTGCTTTCTGAGAAGATTAAGTTTCTGAGAACTTAGTCTTTCTGAGAAAGTTCCTTTCTGAGCAATTTTAAGAAAATGACTTTAAGTTAGAGTTTCTTAAAAGCTTTCTGATTTTAATCAATAAAGTTTTCACGAGACCTCTTAATTAAAATCGTGGTAGAGTTTTTCTCAAAGATTTATGCAAGTAAATATTAAGAGAGAAAAGCTTAACACAGAATTTTATACTGGTTCGGTTATAACCAACCTACTCCAGTCATCAACCTTCAGTTGAGAGTTCTTGGATATTCTTCTTAAAGTGCCTTCCCAGACAACAATGCCTTTACCAAGTAAAGGACTTCCACCACTTCACAACTCGAAGTGGATTTCCTTGCCTCCAACACTAGAGGACTTCCTTGCCTTAATCACTTAAGGACTTCCTTGCCTCACAACCGAGGACTTCCTTGCCTTAATCACTTAAGGACTTCCTTGCCTCACAACCGAGGACTTAAAACTGCCTTCACACAGAGAAGGACTTAGCGTTTTTCGAAAGTTGGTTTTGATCGAAAACAACTACCAAGACTAAGTTACAAACCTAGTTTTACACTTAGTAGACTTCTAGAAATAACTTACACAAGGTAAGGATTTACACCAATAATGAACTAGAAGATTTTAGCAAAGTTCGAAAAACAACTTTTGAAAAATTGTCTTTCTGAGAAAAATTCAAGTTCAAAATATGATTTCAAATTGACAGAGTTTTTGCTCAGTTTGTTTAAGAATTTTTCGCGCTAAAGTTTCGTCAATTTACTCTGTAATTTGTTCTCATATTTATAGGCGTTAATAAGCCACGAATTTGAAGTTTCTCTTTGCTGTTGTGGCTGTGTCCTTCTCGCAACGGCTCCCTGCTACAGTCAGCGCGAAATGAGGAACTTTTTAGAACTGCACAGTGCGCGTGTTCCCACTTCCTTAGCTTGTTGTAGCGAGCTTTTTGAGACTGCTTGCGATCCCTGGAGTCCAGACACTTGGTTGCTTCTGAGTCCAACTTTCTGAGAGTTGTACGGACTTCTGAGGCGAACCTTCTGAGGGAAGACCCTTCTGAGAACTACTAGTCGCAAGGTCTTCTGAGACCCTTCTGAGGCGACAGTGTTCTTTCCTCAGAAACATGTTTTCACCTTCTGCGCTTCTGAGACATCCTTTCTAATATCTTTGGCGCTATGATTTTATCAATTGATCTCGAGGCTACTTGATGTTTTGTCTTGGTCTTTACTCATGGTATTGCAATAATTTAAAGCTTTCTGAGACACTTAGCGCACATATTAGCAAAACCTTAAGTAAAATTTTTATACTTATGGCTTACCTTGTTATCATTAAAACTTTCATAACTCTAAGAGAATTATGCCTAATTCTCTCAGAAGGGTTCTGGAGCTTACAGAAACAACATACCTTGAAGGACGAAAGACGAAGTTGCAGCAACAAACGAGAATAGAGAATGGAAAGAATCGCAATAGTTGTAGAGAAGGAAAAAAGAGGGAGTAATGAAGAAGATGAAGTAAAAGGAAAGTAAGGGTTAAACTCCCCACTTCCATTTAAAACCGTGTAAACCCAATCGGACGGTGGAGAAGGCTCTCAAAGAATGAGACAATCCTAGCCATTAAAAACGCTGACGAGACATGACGCATCAACCAATAAAAACGCACCACGAAGGCCACTCAGCGCGAAAATCAATAACCGTCCAAAGATTGAAAAGGAACCGTCAAAAGACTAAAACCTCGGTTCGCAAAAATGTACGAACGTCCAGATACACTTAAAAAACATAGAGCTCAGCCTTAAAACCTTTTAAGCCCAAGCTCGGGGGATGTGTAGTGGACTAGGTCCAGGAAGCTCGGCCTATATGAAACATAGAGCTCAGCCTTAAAACCTTTTAAGCCCAAGCTCGGGGGCTGTGTAGTGGACTAGGTCCAGGAAGCTCGGCCCATAAAGCAACCGACCGATCGCAACCACATCAAAACTTGGCCCAAAGCTTAGATACCCGAGCACTTTGATATCATTATAAGCTAGGCTAACAATCAGCACTGCCAGAGTTAAGAGACAGAGGCGTTACGATACGACCGAATAGTAACGCACAGATTCCACCTTAAAGGGCAATAACTAAGAGAGAGAAAAAGGGGGCTCGTCCTAGCCTATATTTGGAAAGTAAGACTTCCCACCAAAGACAGATTGAACTGAATACTCAAATATTGTGATAGAACGAGCTTCTTTGATCTCTTATGTACTTGTCTTGCCATATTCGGATCTGAGCTTGAGTTCCTTCTTTGGGCTTAACCCTCGGTCGGATTACAGGACAAGAACAACTTTCAATATTTTTTAAGATAAAATAACTCATGATAAGTGATTGCTTATGTCTTAAACATAAGAGGATATTTGTTAGGGCAGTGTTACAAAACTCATAACCTAGGGCATCCGAATTGTAAGGAGGAGAGAAAGAGAGTTGTACATGCCAAAAGAACTATAATAAATTATAAATGAATGATGAATTAGATTGTTGCAAATTGTTCATTTGTGTTAAGAGTAATTAATTTTTATGTTATGTTTGATACATTCGTATTATGTATATGTTATGAAGCATTCAAAATACATGTTGTTTCAGGATTAACAATTGTAAAAACTAATTATAAATAAATGATGTAATTTCATTATTTCAAAAATAAATGCAATGTGACTAGGGGCGATTATGAAGATACCTTCATACATATATCCCATATTAAAACATATTGAGTTATACTTCTTAAAGATTCTTACATTATTGTTTCCATTTTAGTCTTTGCCCTTTCAAATAGGTGGAACTCCTAAATGACATTCTTGTTTGGATTTTTATTGCATGGTGTTATGTTGAATTATCATGGAAATTGGTGCATAATCCCCATGAATTACACATGTTATTATTTTTGAGTATCGTAATAATATTTTACTGTTATTACTCCATAATGACTTGATTAAATTATTGTTTGCATTATAGATTATATTGAGTATTATATAGCTACGAAATTATAATAATATTATTAAACTTTTTTTAATTGATTTATCTCTATAAAAGTTAAAATAATATTATTATAATTTTATAATAATATTATTCTATTTTTTTTATAGATATTAAAATCAATTAAAAAAGTTGAATCTATTTTGTATATTATTCTGATAGCGCATACAACTAGTAAACCAGAGAGTAAAATTATATTTTTATTTTAATAAACATGAATTGTGGGTAATGGATTAAGAGTGAATTTGATATTGTTTATTGTAGCTTTTCAAAAGTAGAAATTAATATTTTTTATCAATAATACTAGATACATAATGGAAAATCAGCCAATGTAGACAATGAGTCCATTTTGGCTTTGATTTGGGTTTAAATAATCATTGAAATTAAATTGTAATGAGCTGAGTAATTGTGGTTCATAATCTCATTTATTGGCTGGTTTAACTGGTTTTTCATTGTGCATTTAGAATCACTCATTTTTTATTTGACAAATTAAAAAATGCTTGTACTTGTAGTTTTTAAATGATAGGGTTGCTTTTAAAAGTATTTATGAAAATCTTTTTCGAAATTATCTTGTACATTTTAAAATTAAAAAGTTTAATATAACTTTATTTATTAATAAATATTTAGATTTATCTTTACTTAAATTACAGATTTTAATATTTTACTTTTAAACTTGTTCTCTTGTCAGATTATTTTTTAAAATAATAATTAATTACAATACTTTAAGTCCATTATAATCATTTTAAATTTTAGAAACAATTTTATCAAGCATTATTATTATAGCTTATTGTTCCGTACCTTTGACCGAGGTATGAACTGTCGCCGGAATCTGACTCCTCGCACAGCAACTCTCCAAGGCGCTTGGGGTGTTTTCCCTGAAAGGACTCCGAAGCTTAAGTCAGTATCAGTATAAGCGTGAGAACTCAACTGAAAGCGTACCTGATACTATGATGGGACACCCTATTTATAGAGGGGGATTGGAGCCATTTTCGTGCCGCTCACGCCGCACGACTCGGGATAACGGCCTTCCCGCTTTCTGTGGCGCGTTGGGGCGTCCCGCGTTGTGTCGATCGTGGCTCCGGATTTCTCGGCGTCGCTATCCGCTCGCTTCCGATCGCCGCCCTAATCAGGGGCTTAGTCTTATCCGACCTCGGGTCGGGTCTCGGGCTGGTTCCCGGGTCCTGCTCCGGATCCAAGTCCTTTGGGCCTCCAATGGTTATTGGGCCTTGAGGGTTTAATGGGCCTCGATCTGGACTCACCCATCGTGGGGTCCGAGGTCCGACCCTGGGCCTTCTTTGGGCTCATTACTGAAGTCCTGAATTGGGCCGCCGGATTGGGCCACAATCCGAGGTGTGAACATTGCCCCCAGCTCAGATGTCGGGCGTAGCCGAGGTTCGAGTTGAAACACCAAGAGGCGCCTCGAAATTCCCGCCACCATATCTCTGACGCTGTCTTTTCACATCCCATCGTGCCGCTTGATGCGTGACACGTGTCGACTGGAGACGAAGCGTTTCCGAGATGAGTTTTGCGACTTCCAAAACTGCCCCTGCTTTTGCCCGCGAAATGTCGGGAATGACCCTGTCCGGGGCGTGAAATGACACTTTTGCCCCTGTATTTTTGGCGCTATAAATACCGCCTTGGGGGTCACTGTGCTTCTTCTTCCACTTTCCAACTTTCCAGCGATTCTTCTCTTCTTCTCTTTGCTTCTGCGATCCCTCCTCCTGCTCTCCGTCGTGCACCGCCCTTGCTCAAGAGCGTGCCACCGCCAGAGGCTTCAGAGTTCGCCGCCTCTACCACCATTTCCAAGATTGGGCGATTCCTCTTCTTCCAACTTAGTTAGTTTCCATTCTTAGTTCAACGTTTCTTTAATGGCGTTTTCCCACCTTCCTGCAATGGCGTTTTATCGCCTTCTCCGCTACGTCTGTGCCCCTTGCATTTTGAGTCTTTGCCCCTTCCTGGGTTTTAGAACTTATTTGTAGGCCTAAGTAAATTGTGTAGGGATTTCTTCCCTTTCTTGCTGTTGTCTTTAGCGTAGGTTGCGATAGGGGCTCTTCGCCCTTTTTCACCCTTTTTCACCACGGACCTCGGATGCCCCTGCTCGGGGTTCCCCTCCGGGTCCGACCTAGTTGATAACTCTCCCTTAGTAAGGGTCTTCTATTTTCGCATTTTTCTTTATTTATTCGGAGTGGTGACGTCGGAGCTCGGCTTCCCTTAATTGGGGCCCGATATGCCCCCTTTTTCCTTTCATTGGAAACCATTTAAAACGTCAAACCCCGATTTCCGAGGACAGTTTTCTAAACTGTTTTGAATGGTTTCCTTTGTAGGTAATGGGTAAACGTCCGAAGCCCGAGCTTCACCGCCCTCTTCTGCTAAACGACGAGTACGACTGGGCAGGGGAGGAGGCCCTCGGAATCGTCTCCGTGGTCGATGACACTTATGCCTCCGCCGTCCAATCTCAGGGTCGGTTCTTCACCGAGGGAGCTCAAGAGCAATACGTGATTGAAGCCCCTTCCGCCGATGAGAGGGTCCCTTTTAACAACGGGCAAGAGCCCAGGGACTTCTTCTACATATATGACATCCTGCTCACTCGGATCGGGATACGCATCCCGTTCACCGATTTCCAGATGCGGATTCTCAAAACTTCGGGGGTTGCCCCATCCCAGCTTCACCCCAACTCTTGGGCCATGGTCCGAGGCTATGAGAGGGTATGCGACCATCTCGGGATCCCTCCTCTCATCAAGACTTTCTACTATCTTTTTGAGTCCACTCTTCCCCATGGAGCCGAAGGATGGGTTTCTTTCCGAGCCCGTGCTGGCAAGAAAGTTTTCACCCTCTTTGAAGACTCAGTCTACAATTTCAAGGAGGTGTACTTCCGGGTTTCTGCCGCAGAGACCACCTCCCCCTTCTGGTTGTACAAGAAGGGTACCCCCCGATTTCCTCTGTACTGGCACCGCGATCTCTACGCGGTTACCCTCAAAGACGAGGACCTAACCCCAGCCGAGTTCGGCCTCGCCCGACTCTTCCTCGAATGTCATCGAGAGAAATATCTTGTTCTTAAAAAACTTATTAGGGGTAGTGCTTCCGACTTCTCGAATCAGATCAGTAACCCCCTTTCCTTATAATTGCTTTATTTAATTTTTCTTGCTTCTGTGCTTGCTTTGACGTTTTCTTCCTCTTTTTCAGGCACCATGTCGGGCGCGGCCAACCTTGACGCCATCCGAGCCCTCTGCCTATCCCAAAAGAAAAAGAAGACAGCTGCCAGTGGGTCGGGCACAAAGGCCTCCTCCCCTGCTGCCCCTTCGGCTACCCCTGCTGCGGGGCCCGTTGTGCTAGCCACAGCTGCCCCTTCTTCTGCTGGGAAACGCAAGGACCCGGTGTTCGATGAAGGTACCGGTCTGGGCGTATCTGGGCCTTCGGAACCTCGGAAGAAGAGGAAGCACGATCATGGCGACTCTTCCGTCCTCTCCCCCTTCGACAAAGATTATAATTTCCCGGCAGTGATAGACCGGGAATTATATAATCCGGCCGCCGTGGCCGAACTGGAGGGGGCGGAAGATATCCGCACTTTCCTCCGGTGGAGCCAGAGGGCTCTGATGAAGACTGTCGCCGTCCTCCGCCATATGGAGCCGATCTCCGTCCTTGGCCATGGCGTTCAGGAAGAGTTGGATGCCCTTCGCGAGGCCCAGGACACCAGCAACAAGCAAGCAGAGGACTTAAGGGCCCGTCTCCGGGAGGCGGAGGAGAAGCTGAAGGCCTCAGAGGAAGAGCTCTCCTTCACCCAAGGCGAGCTGAAAGCCTCGGAGGACGGCCGGAGGGGTCTGGTCTCGGAGCTGAACGAGGGGAAAAGGAAGATTGACGAGCTGACGGGAGAGCTGGACGATCTGCGTCTTTCCTCAACCCAGAGCATCTCCAAACTCGAGAATGAAGTGGAGGGACTGCAGGCTACCTTGGTGGACTCGACGTTGGCCGTGGCCCAATTCATCAAGGACCAGGTTCATATCCTAGCTCCCGACCTCGATCTTGGTCAAGTTGGAATGTATACCAAGATCGAGGACGGGAAGTTGGTCGTCGTCGATCCCAACTCCCCTGAGGAAGCACTGTCAGTCCCTCCAACTGACTCCGAGGTCACTGCTGCCCAGACTTCTGAAGCCGAGATTCTGAACCCCGTTCTTGACGCCGTTGTTACCGATGTTCCTGATGTCTGATCTATGTCCACTTGTAAATGACAATTTTATTTTGCTTTTACTTTTTGATTATTTTGTCCGGGTTCCCCTTTGCGGGTTCGTGCCGGTTTTTATACTCTGTACATTTTCCGGGTTCCCCTTCTTGGGGTTCGTGCCGGCTTACAATATATGCAAAATTTGTAATGGCTTTATTTACCTTGTGCTTGCAGTTTTATTTAACTTAGCTTTGCACTAGTAGCCATCTTTAATCGTGGTAACCTCTCGGGTTTTTCCTTTATCAATACATCCAGTTCGGGTTTGTGACCGTCTCGGGGTTTTTATCAACTTGGGTTTTTTATTTAATTAATCATTTTAACCAGCTCGAGCTTTTTGACCAACTCGGGGTCTTAGCCGACTTGGGTTTTCATTATTGACATAACCACCTCGGGTTTTTGACCAACTCGGGGTCTTTACCAACTTGGGTTTTTTATTTATTCAATCATTTTAACCAGCTCGGGCTTTTTGACCAACTCGGGGTCTTAGCCGACTTGGGTTTTCATTATTGACATAACCACCTCGGGTTTTTGACCAACTCGGGGTCTTTACCAACTTGGGTTTTTTATTTATTCAATCATTTTAACCAGCTCGGGTTTTTTGACCAACTCGGGGTCTTTAACCAACTCGGGTTTTAGCGTTATGTAAACACTTCAATCTCCCAGATAAAAACAATCAAGCAAATATCAAAAGAAAAACTTTATTAATGTCTTCTCGAGCTCGCCTCATTAAAACCTCCCGGGCAAAACCCTCCTTAGGGCAAAATCCCGTGGTAGGAAAGAGTACGAACTGAGGTACCACAAATTATATGAATAATTTAAACATAAAACTTCCTGAGGTTCGTGGCATTCCACGACCTCGGAATTTCTTTTTCATCTAGGGTTTCTAGCTTGTACGCCCCTTTTCCTAGGGTTTCTTTTACTCGATATGGCCCTTCCCAGTTGGCGGCCAGCTTCCCCTCTCCTGGGTTGGGAGCTCCGATATTTGCTCTTCGTAGGACAAAATCGCCCTTCTTGAACCTTCTCGGAACCACTCCCTGGTTGTATCTTCTTGTCACCCTTTGTTTGAGGGCCTCTTCCTGGATCCTGGCTGCGTCCCGATCCTCTTCGACCATGTCGAGCTCTGCCTCCCTTGCCTCCGAGTTCCGAGCTTCTTTGTAGCTGATAACTCGGAAGCTCGGTTCTCCAAGCTCGACCGGGATCATAGCATCACTACCATAGGAGAGTTTAAAAGGACTCTCTCCCGTAGTAGAGTGCGGCGTCGTTCTGTAGGCCCATAGGACACTCCCGAGCTCATCTGCCCAAGATCCTTTTGCCTCGTCGAGCCTTTTCTTCAATCCCCTTAGGATTACTTTATTAGCAGCTTCGCACTGCCCATTGGCTTGGGGGTGCTCCACGCTAGTGAACCTTTGCTCAATGTTCCAACCTTGTAGGAAATCTCGGAACTTTTTGTCAGTGAACTGCGTTCCGTTGTCCGAGATTATAACCTTCGGGACCCCGAAACGAGTTATGATGTTCCTCCGGACGAACTTCCGACATTGAGTTGTCGTTATTGTGCCGAGAGGCTCTGCCTCGATCCACCCGGAGCCGTTGGGAAGGGCCCGAGCAGGTCTATACCCCATTTGTCAAAGGGCCATGATGCCGAGATTGGGGTCATCTCCTCGGGAGGCGCACTGTAGTGGTGACTGTGTTCTTGGCACTTCACGCACTTTTTCACGTACTCAGCCCATCCTTCTTTAACGTTGGCCAAAAGTATCCCGCTCGGATAACTTTCAGCGCTAAGGTCTGGCCTCCGAGGTGATTTCCCCCTGCCCCCTGGTGGACTTCCTCAAGGACATATCTGGCTTGGTCTTCGTTTAAGCACTTCAGTAGGGGTTGGCTGAACCCCCTTTTGTACAACTGCCCCTCAACCTCTGTGTAGTATGGGGCCCTCCTTTTTACTACTGCTGCGGCCTTCTCATCATCCGGAAGGATTCCGAGCCTGAGATACTGGAGGAGCTCGGAGATCCAGCTCGGCGACGTTATTATAGCCGCGACTTCTTGTCCTTCTGCAATTGATGGCCTTTCCAGGGTTTCTTGAATCAGGGTTTTGCTTGTCCCTGTAGGCCTAGTACTTGCGAGCTTCGACAATACGTCGGCTCGGGCGTTTTCTTCTCGAGGTATGTACTTCACCTCGGCTTTTTCCAGTGGCTTCATCAGCTCGGTTACCGTTTGCAAGTACTTCTTTAGTTGCTCATCTCGGGCCTGATACTCCCCCTCGATCTGAGAAACCACGATCTGAGAGTCACTGCAGATAGTGAGTTCCTTCGCCCCGACGTCACTTGCTAACTTTAAGCCAGCAATCAGGGCTTCATATTCCGCCTGATTGTTGGAAGCCCGGAACTCGAACTTCACCGACATTTCCACTTGGATTCCCAGGTTATTCTCCAAGATAATGCCGGCATCACTGCCCTTTAGGTTCGAAGAGCCATCAACAAATAAGGTCCAACTGACCTTTTCTTCTTCTTCATCAACCATCTCCCGCACAAAATCAGCCAAGGCCTGAGATTTAATCGCACTCCGTGGTTCGAACATTAAGTCGAACTCGGAGAGTTCTACTGCCCATGACACCATTCTTCCCGCTAGGTCGGGCTTCTGTAGAATATGCCTCACAGGGTGATTCGTTCTTACTACCATCGTATGTGCTTGGAAATACTGCCTTAACCTTCGCGCGGTTGTGATTAACGCAAATGCCACCTTCTCTAACTTCGGATATCGGATCTCGGGACCCTGTAATGCTTTACTCACGAAGTAGATAGGCTTCTGCTCTTTTTCTTCTTCCCTTACTAGGGCTGCCCCCACTGCTAGCTCCCCCACCGAGAGGTAAAGGTATAGCCTTTCCCCGACCTCTGGCTTAGATAAAATCGGGGGAGCCGCCAGATGTAACTTGAAGCCCTGGAATGCTTGCTCACAGTCTGGGGTCCAACCGAAGTCTGTTTTCTTCTTCAGTAACTCGAAAAGCGGCAAGGACTTTCGAGCTGAAAGAGGGAGGAATCTCGACAAAGAAGCTAACCGGCCTGTCAGTTTCTGAACTTCCTTGACGGAGGTCGGGCTTTTCATATCCAGGACGGCCCTGCACTTTTCCGGATTGGCCTCGATGCCTCTTTGGTTAACATGAAGCCCAGAAATTTCCCTGCCTCCACGGCGAAGGCACATTTTAGCGGATTCAGCCTCATGCCGTGGTCTCTTCATTTTTTGAACACGACTTCGAGATCCGAAATCGTGTCCTCCTCCTTTTTTGTTTTGACCAGCATGTCGTCTATATAGACTTCCATCCTGGTACCGATCTCCCCTTTGAAAATCCTATTCATCAGCCGCTAGTAGGTGGACCCGGCATTCTTCAGACCGAAGGGCATAACCTTATAACAGTAGTTTGCTCTAGGTGTGATGAATGCCGTTTTCTCTTCGTCATCGGGATTCATAGGGATCTGGTTATACCCCGAGTAAGCGTCCATGAAGGACAGGAATCGGAATCCCGATGCGGCATCAACCAAACTATCAATGGTTGGAAGCGGGAATGGGTCCTTGGGGCAAGCCTTGTTCAGGTTGGTGTAGTCTACACACATCCTGAGCTTCCCATTTGTCTTCGGTACCATGACGACGTTAGACAACCACGTCGGGTACTGGACCTCTCTGATGAATCCGGCCTTTAGCAGCGCTTCCACTTGCTCAATCACTGCTTGGGCCTTCTCTTCCGACATTCTTCTCTTCTTCTGTTGCACCGGCTTAGTGCCCGGGTACACAGACAGCTGATGACACATGACCTCGGGGCTGATTCCGGGCATGTCCTTTGCTTCCCATGCGAAGAGGTCGGCATTTTTCTTGAGAAACTGGATCAGTGCCCCTTTACCTATAGGACTTAGGTTAGCGCTGATCCGAGTAATCTTCTCGGGGCTTTCCCCGATCTGCACCTCTTCCAGCTGGCCTTCTGGCTCCGGCCTCACTGGGTTTCGAGATCTAACATCGAGTTCAACGTTGTTGACCTCGACTCTTGGCCTTTTTATCTCTTTTTCTTCTTTTTCTGTTTTTTCTTTTTCTTTTTCTTTTTTCTCTCCACTCTCACCCTTGGTCCTTTCCGTGACCTTCAGGCTATTGATGTAGCACTTCCGAGCTGTCACCTGGCACCCCTTCACTGTGACGACCTTGCCATCCTCGGTAGGGAATTTCATGACCAAGTGGGGTACCGACACTACTGCCCCGAGTTTGCACAACGTGGGCCTCCCCATGATCATGTTATAGGCGGAATTAATCCTCGCCACTATGAAATCCACCTCCACCGTTCTCATTAATGGCTTGGTGCCCATTGTGAGGTATAGGGTGATGTAACCGTCCGGCTTGATTACCTCGTACCCCGAGAATCCCACAAGATCTTCGTCATAGGCCTTTAGGTCAGAGTCCTTTAGGCCCATCTCGTCGAACGCTCTCCTTGTTAACAGCTCGGCGGAGCTCCCCGTGTCGATCAAGACCCTTCGGATCTCCATGTTTCTGGCCATGACCGACACCACCAAGGGGTCCGCGTAGTCAGCAACTACCCCGGGGTTATCTTCCTCAGAGAAGGTGATCGGCACCGGGGCTTTTTTCTGCGCCTTCGATGCCGATTCCTTTTTATCTACACTCAATATTTCCTTGAGCGCCCTTTTTCTTGCTGCGGCACTAGCTCCACCTCCAGCAAAACCCCCTGCGATGGTGTGAATCGTCTTCACCACCTCGGAGCTGTTTTCGGGCTCTGCCTCATCTTCCGGCTTGTTTCTCTTGCTTCTCGGGTTCCGCCCTTCATCCTCAGGGCTTTTTTCCCTTTTTCTCTTCGGGCCCCTCTGCTCAGCTACGTACTTCGCGAGCTTACCAGCTCGGATCAGTTCCTCAATCGCATCTCAGAGGTCGTAACAGTCCTCCGTCCGATGCCCGTGTTGCTCATGATAGCTGCAGTACAGACCTCGGTTTGTGTTCGCCCTCGTTCTTACCGGTCTGGGTCTGGGCAACCGCTCAGTCTGCTGAATCTCCTTGTACACCTCCCCAATTGATCGTGACAGGGGGGTGTAGTCGGAGAATTTTCCCCTTGTAGGGGCCCGATCATGCTTCTCTGACCTCTGCCTTTCCTCCCTAGGCTTCTGAGGTTGGGATCTTTCTGACTTTCTTTCCTCATTCCTGTCTTCCGCTGATTCTCTTTCCATCTTGGCCATCATGGCCTCTTCGGCCCTGATGAACTCGGCCGCTCTGTCCTGGATCTCCTCCATGGTCGTTGGCTCCGACCTGGAGAGGGACTCGGCAAACGGAGACCAGCGGAGTCCGTTGATTAGGAGGGTAATTGCATTGGAGACATGCAAATCCCTTACTAAGAGCGCCTCCGCATTGAACCTTTCAAAATAGGCTCTCAGCGTCTCCCCCTGCTTCTGCTTGATATTCATGAGGCTCACAGCTGACCTCGGCTTTGTTTTCCTGGTCGTGAAATGAGCTAGGAATTGAGCGGCGAGGTCGGCAAAGCAGTTGATAGACCTTGACGGAAGACGGTTATACCACTTCAATGCCGTCTTCAGCAAAGTAATTGGGAACGCTCGGCATTGTTCCTCGTCCTCAGCTCCGTCGTAGTCCATCCTAGACTTAAATGCCTCGAGATGCTCCTCGGGGTCGGTGGTCCCATCGTATTTGAGTCCCGGTGGGGTCCGACCCTGGGGCATCTTGTATTTCAGGATGTGTGGGGCCAGCGGCCCTTCAGCCTTGAACGTGAACCCTCCCCCCTTTCCGCCGCCCGTACTTCGGTACTCGGTGTAGGTAAAGGAGCGTTCGCGATCTTCATTGTAATTTTGGGACTGCCTGTCCCTTTCTCTTTCTCGGGATCTCCTCGATCGTTCTTGGCGATCATCGCGTTCCCGAGACCGACGTTGCTCATCAGACCTCGGTCGCTCCTGTTTTTTCTCCCGAGAGTGCTCGTTTCGACCCTTTCTGGTCGGGCCTTTCTGCTCTAACTCGAGCCTTCGGAGGCGGTGGGCTAGGTCCTTGACCTTTTCCCGTTCGTGGAAAAGCTTTTCCTCCATCTTCTGGTTTCGGCGTTCCTCCCTCCGGAGTTGGTCCTCCAGAGGAAGTCGCTTCACCATCTCTTGCTCCAGCAGTCGGAGCCTCTCCTGTTGATCCCGGATGAGCTGCATCGTCTGGCGCACATCAGGTTCAACAGAGGGTCCGACTCCATTATTTTCAGCAGCCGTGTTGGGCTGCTGTTCAGCTTCAGCTCCCCCTGCTCCTCCGAGGTTCAGTTCATTCTGGTTCGGGGGGGGCTGAGGTTGAGATTGGTCGGTTCCGTGGATCGTTTCGCAATGCCCGTCCTGCGTTCCTTCCATCGGTTCTCCTGTTGCTTTTGGGTGGACGAGGCGAGCGGTGGTCTTTGTTCTAGCCAGTTTCAGGTGTTTGCTTCGGTCCCTTAGAAGGTAAACCGACCTCGAAAAGTGTTGTGGTGGGTCCCCGGCAACGGCGCCAATGTTCCGTACCTTTAACCGAGGTATGAACTGTCGCCGGAATCTGACTCCTCGCACAGCAACTCTCCAAGGCGCTTGGGGTGTTTTCCCTGAAAGGACTCCGAAGCTTAAGTCAGTATCAGTATAAGCGTGAGAACTCAACTGAAAGCGTACCTGATACTATGATGGGACACCCTATTTATAGAGGGGGATTGGAGCCATTTCCGTGCCGCTCACGCCGCACGACTCGGGATAACGGCCTTCCCGCTTTCTGTGGCGCGTTGGGGCGTCCCGCGTTGTGTCGATCGTGGCTCCGGATTTCTCGGCGTCGCTATCCGCTCGCTTCCGATCGCCGCCTTAATCGGGGGCTTAGTCTTATCCGACCTCGGGTCGGGTCTCGGGCCGGTTCCCGGGTCCTGCTCCGGATCCAAGTCCTTTGGGCCTCCAATGGTTATTGGGCCTTGAGGGTTTAATGGGCCTCGATTTGGACTCGCCCATCGTGGGGTCCGAGGTCCGACCCTGGGCCTTCTTTGGGCTCATTACTGAAGTCCTGAATTGGGCCGCCGGATTGGACCACAATCCGAGGTGTGAACACTTATACTTATAAAAATTAAAACAATTATTTTATTTTATTTTATTTTATTAAATATAGGTGCTATCATTTTAAAAAAATAAATTTATAAATAAATTTTAAAAATAACTTTTAAAAAGTAACAATAATATCAAACTTGCTCTAAAGACTAAAGAGTATGATATATGTCATAGTCAAGAACGAATATATGGAGAGGAAGGTGACCCCCTCAAAGTTTTGAAAAAGAAATGGAATATTTATTTGTCTTACTATGATCTTATTTATTTACCTCAACAAAATCCACATGATTCTTGCTGGAGATACCCACAACCTACAAGTTTTTTTTTTTTTTAATCAAACCTATAAGTTAATCATCACAATAAGGTTTGCTCTAATTTCTTTCAATTAGTATGAAATTTGCAATATATGCCCACTTAATCGTTGCCTTTCTAATTCACTTTGCGTTGTATACATCTTGAGCTCAAGTGCACTTTAAAAGTCATCTCTTTTATCTTATTTATACTATTTCAATAAGATACTTTAAGTATAGGAGGTTTTATTTAATGAGATTTATTAGTTTAAAATAGTAGATGTCTCCAACTCATTAGTATTCCTTTGTGAGAAAAAAAAACTTGATGTTGAAGTCAAAAGAAAAAGTTGAATAGTATATGTATGATAATATCATAATAAAGGTATTATATTATTTGTTTCTTTTATTAATTGTATGATATATATCATGTTTATTTATTTTATAGAAGTAAAAATATATATTGAAAGAAACAAAAAGCAAAGTAACAAAGTGAAGTTTATATTTATAAAAAATGTTGTAAATATTCACAAGCTTTTGTATATTTTTTATATTAATTCATTGATGTAATTTTTTATTTTTTTGGCATTTCATTCAATATTTTTCTGGATTATATATCCCTGGCCATATAGTTCAATCTAGTACTCCCACTTACAAAGACATTTACTTTTAGGAGGTATTTGGTTCTCATAATGAGATTTTTATTATGAAAAATAGCATTCCTAAAAAGTTTTTTAAGAACAACTTTTTTAGGAATATAAAATATAATATTTGTTACGTATAATAACATTCATAGAATATAATTTTTTGAAAAAAATTCATACTTTATCGGCCCAAATGATGGGCTGACAGACTTAGGTGGCTGACAAGCTCGAGTGACTGGGCACGGTGATAAAATTGTGTCTAAGATAATTATTGAAAGAAGTTGAAAATTTCATTCTTATGAAATAATTTTCCCGTATAGGAAAATGAATTAATAATGAGGTACATTTAATGTTAAATGTATTTTTAATTCTCGAACTAAATATGAAAATATTTTTTTCTCATACTTCTATTACCGAATAAGTCAAAAGATTATGAGAACCAAATGTCTTCTTAAATTCTTCTAAAGCAAATTAGTAGTGAGTATTCAAAATTATTATCTATCAAAATACCCCATCAACCCCTTGAAATTTGTAAAATGGGAGGGGACTGTTTGGTTTTGGAGAAAAACACACATACCTAAGAAGAGCAAAAATAAAGAGACAAACTTGACAAGTTGGAAATCAAATTAATTAGCAACAGTCCAACCTTTCTAGCAATTATTAGAGCCCAAAAAACCCACATGAATGAAACAACAAAAATTAAACCTTACATTATCATGAAACCTAAACAGGAAACGCGGCCCCGGCCAACACCACCACCACCACCTGTCATCAATCATTCAGCACCGCCCTCTTTATTTGTGAGCATCCATGATTGCACCCAACCATGCATCTCTTAGGTAGCATTTATTTTAAAACTTGTACAATACAATACAGAAATATATGTACAAAATAATATGATACAGGAAAATTTGTGTATTTTGTTTTTGGTTTGTTTTAGTGGTACAGAACCAATTTGTACCTGTATTTTTTGTATTATTTTATGTTTATTTTAGAGGACAATACATATAATTTGTAGTAAATGTCCAAATCACCCTTAAATTAAAATACTATCAAAAAATTAAATGTGTAAATTTGGATAAAATGTTTATTAAAGTTTCTGTATCTGTATGTGTATTTTGTGTACCTACTCTGAGTATGGACACAAAATACACAAAAATTCTGTATAAATACAGACTATCTTATATATGTACATCCTAAACAAACATCATACAAATAATTATGTATTGTATTTTCTATCTTGTACTATCCAAACATACTCTCTCTTGTATGTTCTAGCTCACCTACCCTTGTTCCATTTGCACCATGACAGCACATTTAGTTATATGAATTTTTGTCAAATAAGTGTATTGTAACTCTCATTTTGAAACATTCATAAACTATTCCCTCGGATGTTTTTAAATATGAAAAATCACCATCCTATTTTTTTTTATTTTTTTCGATAGATAAAATATGAGTAGTTTTTATGATATTTTTGTAGTAATTGATGAAAAAAACTTAAAATATAAGAGGCTGTTTGGTTACCGTTTTCATTTTCTGTTTTCTCTGTTTTCAAAATTTTGTGAAGGAAATACTAAAAACAGAGAAAATGAGATTTTATTGTTTTCTCTGTTTTCAGTATTTCCTTCACAAAATTTTGAAAACAAAGAAAACAGAAAATGAAAACGGTAACCAAACAACCTCTAAGGTAGTCTTCACATTTAAGAGGGTTCAAATTCAGAGGATCTAGAATTCAAGTAACGCACGCATGTTTAGTTTAAGAGAAGTGTTTCGATGACAAATAAATGAGGTGAATAGTAATAACTACTCCCTCTATCCACTTTTATTTGTCTTTTTAGGAAATTTATTTGTCCACTATTGTTTGTCATTTTAGATTTTCAATGAAACATTTATAACTTTTTTCCAGTTTTATCCATACATACACTCTCTTTTTATCTCTTACAATTATTATTGCACAAAAAACTATAAGGATAATTTTGTCATTGTACATTTACTTCTATAGAAATTTATGTGTTTTAATCACTTTCTTAATAAGTGTGCAATACTCTAAAACGTCAATTAAAAGTGGACGGAGGGAGTATATATTATACTCCCTCCGTTTTTTTTTAATTGTCCAATTTTAAATGCGCGCAGAAATTTAAGTAATGATTAGTATAGTATTAAAGTTAACAAAATATATATATATATATATATATATATATATATTTTACTAAATTATTCTTTACTTTTTTGTTATTATCTCTCATCAATTATTAGAGATAGTGAGTATTAAATAAGGGTAAAAGAGGAAAAAAATAATAAAGTTTGTCTTAAAATTTGAAATAGACAATTAAAAAGAAAAACGCGCATCTCTAACTTGACAATTAAAAAAAATGAAAGGAGTACTATCTTACAGTGATAAATAAAAAAACATAGCAAAATTAAATATTATTAAAATATAAAAATAATTTTCTTCGATAAGGGGATTAGTGTAATTTTATAAATAATCTGTAATTAAGTTCAGGAAATGAGGACTTATTATCAGTTATCACCACAATTCAATCTTAATTAAGTGGACCAAGTGCATTTACGAGCTTGAGTTAGAAGGTCAAGCAGGTCCCCACAGGTAACGATCTGTCTCAATCCCATTTAAATAATGATGTGATATGTTATCTTCCACACTCATTTAACTAATGATTTCCCATTTTCCTCTCTTCCTCTCTATCGCGCTGTTTCAGCCTCCTCCTCCGGGATATTGCTGTAACCGCTACCAAAAAAAACAAAAACGATACGTAAAAGCGGTTATTATGCGGGATTCATAAAAGAGTTTAATTTCAATTCACGATTAATACAATAAAAGTTTTTAACTTAACTATCTATTAATTAAAAAAAACACAAATTGATACATATAATTAACTATTTTTTTACGTATTCAGTATATCATAATTAAACTATTTATAAAGTCGCTGCTATATTTTGATTTTCCGGCGCTTTATTACAATGATCAAATCATTTTGCAGTGGTTTAATTTGGAGGTAGTAGTTGATGCTGCACTCGCGGTTTTGCCAAAAGAAGCCGCCGTAATGTAAAAAATAAGATATTAAATATAAAATCCACACAATAAAACACAATTCCTCTTAACTTAAACCCTAATTGTTTCAAACTTTTTAGTGTTATATTTTAATTTCATTGATCTTTAGATTTAAGTCATATTAGATAAATTATCAAGGTAATATTTGTTTTCAATTACTCTGAGGCCAGAGTTAAGGAAATTGTGGAGACAGTGTCACAAGAGTTAGAGTTATAGAGTGACTCAAAAATTGACTGTGAACACTCACTCACATATTTGTGCCTTCATCTCAGCATATAGTGACTTTCTTCCAATACACGGTGACTCCAAAATTGACTCTGAACACTCACTCACATATTTGTGCCTTCATCCCAGCACATAGTGACTCTCTTCCAATACACGGTGACTCCAAAATTGAAGTGAATAAAAAATTGACAATTTTATTCACTGAGTCACTGTGACTCTGTTCCCATCAGCATTGTGACTCTCGCATCAAACACTTGATAGAGACAATTTTTCACTAACTCTGACTCTGACCCCAAAATTACCCCAAAATTAGAAAAAACAAATGTAGTCTAAGTGTTGTTTCTTTTTATTTCATTACTCTTTAATTTAAAAAAATACTTTATGTGAAAAATGTAACACCCCAATTTTTATTAAGTTCTAATTAAGTGAGATTAAGGGTAATTGACCTTGGTTAGAATTTAATTAAGTTTTGGTCGATAAGTTTCTTCTATTAAATCATTATGTGTTATGTGATCTGAGTGTATGTATATGTGTTATATGATTTATGTGTGTTTATTACATGTTATGTGGCTTATGTGTATGGATATGTTATCCGTTATATGTTATGTGATTTATGTGTTTACGTGCATGTTTTGTTATGATGGTTGAGGTTAAGAGTGATATGTAAAGGTTATAGCACGAGTCGGGACGTTTTAGAAGTGTTTTGGGGCTATTTTACAGCCTAGTAATCGATTCCACGGGATGGTAATCGATTACACTGCACAAACTTTCGAATCTATGCATTTTAACAGGTTGTAATCGATTACAGATTCGTGGTAATCGATTACAGATTGCTCAGTAAGGGTTTTTAGTGCGTTTTAAGTTACGTATGGGCCCCACGATGACTCTAACCATGCACAACTTAGCCACCACGTGAGAAACCCTAGATACCACTTCAGAAACATCAGAAAACACAATTCTCTCACCCTTGTGCCTCCATTGCTCTCCTCCCTCTCTCTCTCTCAAAAACACAAAAGTCATAGTCACTCTACACCATGAAACTCATATCAAAACTCATCCTATCAAGAAATCGATCACATATTCTTAATCCTCACGCAAAAACACATCTTTCTACCGATTGCAATTCATCAATAGGAGTCGTATCCTTCACCACACCGTTCGTGGGTCTTGAGAGAGAAAGCTAGAACAAGGATTTCTCTGGGAAAATATTGTCCTACGTAATTCATAGAATTTCTTCAAGAGGTAGGAGTTCTAGGCATTCTTTATTCTCTGTAATTCGAGCATGATGATGTGCATTTGATGAGATTATTGTTGTTGTTCGTTTTTTCCATTAGGGTTCATGAAAGGGTTATGTTTTACCGATTGATTTTCAAAGAAAAAGAGTTTTACCGATTGAAAAGTGTTTTAAAAAGTATTTTACAGATTGGTCTATGTTTATCTATGTTTTCTATTGATTGAGATGATTCTAGATTAAAGTTTTAGCCATTGACTCATGAAAAACGTGTTTTAGAAACCCTAGAATCTGAATTCTCGCATTCGTAATCGACTACAAGAGGTTCGTAATCGATTACGAGCTGAGAACTTCCAATCGCGAGAAAATATGACTCTTTGTTAATCGATTACATGGTCTGTGTAATCGATTACTGTAATCGATTACAGCCCCGTTGTAATCGATTACAACACTGCATATTTTACGAAAATTAACTATTTTGACCCTTTATGCACCCTAATGCGTTCTACAACTTGTATGTATGCTATGTATGATTTGTACATGATTAATATATGATTTTATGAGTTGTAATGCATGATTATATGTTAATATGTGACTATGAATTATGATAATGATGTTATATGTCTATGATTACAAAATGTTAAAGTATGATTAAATGTTACTATGATATAAATGTATGATTATATGTTAACATATGTTATGTATAATTCGTATACGATTATTATGTAATGTTATGAGTTGTATGTATGTTTAAATGCTAAGATGTAATGAAAAGTTAATGTAAAGTATTGTAGCCTTCGATCGCTAACGGAGTTGGTAAAGGGAGGGGTAAGGCCTCGGTCGCTGACATCGTTGGTAAAGGAAGGTGTAATTATGTAGAGTCAAAGTTAGTAAAACATTGTGACCTTTGGTCGCTAGTGAAGTTAGTAAGGGAGGGATGACAACCTCAGTCGCTGGCTTCATTAGTAAGGGAAGGTGATATACCCCCTCTTCCCGTTTATGTTAGGATGAGCTCATGCCTAGGGAACCGATGATGTGGAGGACATGTCCAGGAGGGTGGTAGGCCAAACGATGTTAATGCAAGATTAAAGATTAAGAGAGCTAAAGTTATATAGAGTGTTATGATATGTTCTTTTCCCTATTAATGTTTAGAAGCACATAGTACACTACACAAAGTCCTTTATTTATGATATGTTATATGTATTAAGTAAAATGAGCAAGACGCACTTAGGTAAGATGTTCCGTGAAAAAATTGTTTTTAACTTATATCTGAATTGAACTCATTCATACTTCACCTATTTTATAATTAAACATGTGGCGGCTTCCTCTACTGAGACACTTCACAGTGCTCACCCTATGTTTTTCCCACCCTTATAGAAGAGCAGACAAGGCAGGACTATGGAGCTAGCGAGGAGCAAACACATCCTTAGTTTACATGATAACTTTCCGTTTATTAGACATATACATTGATTTACTTTACATTTATGGATTTATTACAGTTTGATGCTTTATTGTTTTCTGAGTCCGAACGTATGTTAGCCAGCAATTATTTATTTTATATGTATTTATTGTGGAGTCTCATAAGTTACAGTTTAGGCTTATGGGATAACACTTAGTATTTGTTTATGTTATTGATGTATTGGGAGTTTATTTATGATGTATGTTCCATGTTTGAGTATTACATAGTATGTTATCACGTATCTTATTATATATTTTGCTTACTGTATGGGCAAGGCCCTTATTTTCTATTCTGCGAACGTTTACGAAAATTTACTCCCACGTATTTTCCGTGTATGTTATTTTAAAATAAAAGATAAAGCTATGAAATTAGGACGTGACCCTTAATAAATGACCTAAGATGACTTAAGCATTAAGGGATATTTAGTAGGGGGTTACATTTTGGTATCAGAGCAGGTCTATCCTACAAGGCTTGGGGCAATGAACCTTTTATGCTTTTGTTGCATGTACGGTAGCCGATCGGTAACTTAACATTTTTTCTTTTATTTCCCCTTTTTCTAATTGCATAGGGCACCAGAAAAATAACGACGTTCCGGAGTGCTATCAATTTTCCTAAATGAGATCATATCAAATCAATCAAGGATATTAGATATTTTCATATCCTTTAATATATTCCCGCAAGTTGGAAGATGTGAATTTGAGCATCTCCAACTTGAGATCACTAGTGCAATACTTCCTACTTGAAAGGAAAAAAAAAAAATTGAAATGTCCATTACTATAGTCAATGTCCATATCATTTCATGACTTATTTGATCACCATAATCACATTGATCAATGCATCTTTCATGGAGAAAGCTGCAAACCCATTTTCGCACAACTTTTATGGAGAAAGCTACAAACCTCTTTCAATGCAACTTTGTGGAGAAAACTACAAACCCCTTTTTCAGTGTAACTTTTGTTGACAAATTTGATAACCCATTTTTCAATGCAACTTTTATGGACAAAACTACAAACCTCAATTTTTAGTATAACTTTTGTGGATAAAATTGTAAACATTTTCGTCAATCGGCATGTCAAAGAGTCAAAATGACATAAAGTAGGTGTAAAGATAACTGTTTGTAGGATTTTAGAAGGCAATGTAAAAGAATTATTTTTTAGAAAAAATGAAATATAAAATAGAGTAATATTGATTGATCAAATAAAATATAAAAGAGTTCTACGAACTCAAAGAGACAGCTACCGAATAAATGTGTTCAAGGCTGGTGCCATGAATGCCATGTCAGAATTTAGACTGAGAGAGTAAAGAGAGAAACTATGCTAAATGAATATAAAAATATTCTTTATTATTCATCTTTTCAAGTTCAAAGGATCTATGCTTATTTATTAGCAAACTTTAAATCAAAATCAAATTAAAACATAATAATAAAATCAATCTAATATAACCGTAAATCAATAAAAGATATATTATATAATATTTTTCTAAATCAGATCATTTTAAATCAATCAAAAATATTATATATTCCCATATTCTCTAATAGTGGTGTAAGGATTTTATAAATTTGAGTAAAGATTTATTTTGGTCTTTAGTGATTCACATTAATCCTTGAAATTCTAAAATCTATATCTATATCTATATAATATTGTAAAAGACAGGTTATGGTTGATTACCAATTTGCCCATTAATTGAGTCTCTATAAATGTGACACGTATGCAATTTTAGGTATCTTTTATTTTTATTCTTTCAAGATATTTACAAATCTTTAATGTATTTTTTAAATATTAATATCCAATTTGTATCTTTTATTTTATTTAGAATAATTGATTTTATGCATAAAATATTTAGAAATGATAATATTTGATTTGGAAATGTCTATTCACATTTCATAATATAAATTTGGAAAATCTTATTTCGAAATATATATGATAAAATCTTCTTTATATAAATTTTCTATTTACATTCACATTATAAAAAAATCTTCTTTCGGATTCTTTTATTTGTTTATAGCATTTGATGTTAAATTATGGTCAAATCATCTATATCTATATATCTTTCCACCTTCTCAACCCTTTCAACTTCATTTTTTTTCTCTTCCTCTCTTATTTTGCTATCTCTATTTCTTGCTCTTTTTTTTTTCTCTTTCTTATTTCATTTATTTCATCTACTTTCTTAGACATCCTTAATTTTTTTTCTATTTTTTAATTTATTTTTAATTCTTCTTCTTTCATTTTCTATTCTTCATCTTTTTTTTATATTTTTTATTGTTTCATTCTTCTCCTCATTTTCTATTCATAATTTAATATTTGACATGATTGATTAACTGTCTCACTGTAACACCCTACTAGATAGCCCTTAGGTAGCGTTTGGTAGCTGTCCTAAGTCAGTGAAGACAGAGACACGGAGACACAAATGGACAAAGACACAAAGGGACTGTGTCTCTATATGGTGTTTTTGATAATAGTGGACAGAATACAAAAAATATTTTTGTATTGTGTTTGATAATAATGAACATGATATAAAAACATGTAAAAATGACCTTGGATATACATAATGAGAATTATGTTAAGTGACTAAGGGTATACTGGTCATAAAATTTCATTAAAATGACCAGTCCATTTCAGTCCCTCTCAGTCCTTCACTTCTAGAGTGGACACAAATTTTGTGTCTTTTCTGTCCATGGACACAAATTTTTGTCCATCTGTGTCTCTGTCTCATAAACCAAACAGGATTAGTCCCTCTCAGTCTTTGTCTTTTGTGTCTTGGGACAGCTACCAAATGCTACCTTAGTGCTATAGTCATTTATGGTCATTTCATAAGGTTTACCTCCTGTTATCATACTTATACTTGTTTTCAAAATACTTGTAATATTGTAAAAGAGAGGTTATGGTCAATTACTAATTTACCCATTAATTGAGTCTCTATAAATGTGACACGTATGCTAATTTAGGGGCCCTTTATTTTTTTCTTCCAGAATATTTACAAATCTTTAATGAATTTTTTAAATATTATATTCTAATATATATATCTTTTATTTTATTTAATATATTTTATTTAAATATTATATCTTTTATTCTAATATTTACAAATCTTTAATGAATCTTTTTAAATATTATAACTATTCAAATACTTATATATATACATATTTTGTGGTAAAATATCTACTCATTCATTTAGATCCATTTTTTTCTTTCCACCTCCTCAACCATTTCAACTTTCTTTCCATTTCCTCAACCATTTCAACTTCATTTTTTTTTTCTCTTCCTCTCTTATTTTGTCATCTCTATTTCTTGTTTTTTTTGTTTTCTTTCTTATTTCATTTTTTTCATCTACCTTCTTAGTTATCATTCATTTTTTCTATTTTTAATATATTTTTAATTCTTTTTCTTCCATTTTATATTCTTCATCTTTCTTCTATACTTTTTTATTGTTTCATTCTTCTTCTCATTTTTTTCAACTATTTTTCTTTTCGTTTTTTTAAATTTTTCTCACCTTCTTCTGTCTTCGTCTTCTTCCTCCTCCTCCATTTTTTCTCTCTTATCTTTTATTTATTATATTTTTTTAATTTTTCTTCTTTTTCATTCTCCATATTTTTTTTCTTCATCCATCTTTTACATGTTTTTCTTCTTATGTCTATTTTTTTACTATTTTATTTTCTTCCTCTTTTTTGTGTGTCTTTTACTTTTTATTTAATATCTTTGTACTCCTCATATTTTGTATTATCATTTAATATTACAATCAATTTTTATTCTTCATTATTTTTATTTTTCTTATATTTTTAAAAGATTAATTTTTTCTTTCTTTGTTCGGGTAGGTGGTGACAGTGGTTTGAGTTTAAGGCTGCGAAAGAGTCTTTTGATATTTTATTTTTTCTTCTCTATGAATATGCATTTTGTTTTTTTAATTTATTAAATAAAAATTTTCTATTTTTTACTATTGTATTTTTAAAATAAATAATTTTTATATTCTAACTTTTTATATTCTAATTTGAATGACTCCCTTTTTGGAAAGTTAATGTAATTAGACACGCATATCAATTGAAATATTCAAATCTTTAAACAAAAAAATATTTAAGATGGTGATTTTAAATGCAATTTGATATCACATCAAGAAAAAATATTATGTATAAAAGATTGTATTTCATAATATTTTTACTATTATTGTTAGTTTTCTACGTGTATTTTGATTGATTGAGTTTGATTTTAATTTTATTTTTATTCATGATTTACAAATTTTTATAAATATTTAATAATTTATATTTTAAAAATGAATAATTTTTGTTTAAGATATACTGAATCTCTATTAATATATTAAAAGACATGTAATGATTATTTACCAATTAGCCCCTATATTAATCTTCCTAAACTGTGCAACATGTGATACCATCAAAACCCTCCTAATATTTATTTTATTTAATCTTAAAATGTAAATATTGAAAATATTCATATTACTATCTTAATATTACATAATAAATCTTGAATTATAATATTTTAGATAATATTATAATATTAACTTAAATTATTGATATATCTAATTATTAATAGAAGAAAGGTTTCAATATTACATAATATTAACTTGAATTATAATATATCTAAATCAAGATTTTTACCTAATTATTTGATTATTCACTACATTCAATCCTACATTAAAAAAATAGTTTTATTTTATAATTTGTTTTAGATAAGGCTGATTTTGTCAATTAATCGAATTCAATTACCTCAACTTAATTTTCATAATTTAATATTTGACATGATTGATTAAATGTCTCACGGGAAATGTAAAACATAAATAATGAACATGCTTTTTTAAAAGAGAATAATTACGAATTATTAGTAATTATTAATGTTTGATAATTAGTGGTATTTGAATATTTTATCTGTAATTTAGTGATTTTTAGTGATTGATAATTAGTGAATATTTTAGAAAATTTTAGTGATTGATATTACATATTTTTAATATTTTTTGTTAATTAGGAATAATTATGAACATGAATTAGTAATTTTTAATATTTTTATTGATTGTTGGACAAGAATAGATATGAATAATTATTAATTATTCATGATTGATAATTATTAGTTTTGAAATATTTTCTATGATTTTGGTAGTTTTTAGTGATTGATAATTTTTAAATTATGATTATTTTCTGTTGATTGTTGAAAGAGAATAATTATAAATATTTTATTAATACAAATTTGATATTGTAAAAGATGAAAACTAATTATGTGATTGAATAATTTTATTTGCATCCCCTAATATAATAATACTTTCATTATGTATTTTTATTGTTATATTTACAAAATAAATTTATAAAAAAGATATTTTCATTTAACTTCATTTTATAAAAATATTTTTTTCATTAATTATTTAATATCTCAAACGTAAAATTTGATATAATCCCCGTGCATCGCACGGGTACAAGACTAGTTAACTCTTTGTAAATTGCATTTTGTAGAAGTTGACAAATGGTATATATTTTACTAATGTTGGGGACCATTGTTCTCTTCGTAAAATACTCGATGGACATTAAAGCAGTTGTTCTGAACAATTGTGGGGAGTTTTAAGCCCACATTTTCGAAAGAAAAAAAACCAAAAGGAGGAAGGAAGAAGTGGCTAAAGGAGTATTGAACTTGCATGGAAATAGCCATGTAGTAGCAGTTCAAAGCAAATCTGCTTCAATTGTTTTTTAGTAATCCATAAAAAGATGTGGTACTAATTTGGAACATGTTTTTTGTTTTCTAGGCAGAGATTATATTATTGGGATATAATTGCTAAGGCATCCACATCTTGTTCTATTAATTGGATACTGTTATGAGGATGAGAACAGACTTTTGTTTTATGAATCGATAATGCTTAACGTACGACAGAAATACGTCCAAACTTGTATCCAACATGTACTATCCATGTTATAGAATGTGTGCTATACGTATATCACATATAGTATAACACACATCCTGTAACATGAATAGCACATGTTAAATACAAGTTGGATGTATTTTTGTTGTACGTCAAGTTATGAATACATGGCAAGAGTAAGCTTAGAAAATCAACTCTTCAAAAGTATGTTCTGCTTTTTTCTCTTATTCTTTTGTTCCTCTAATTTGTCTCCTCTTTATCTCTTTTTTTTTTTGTTGTTCACGGTGTCCGAAGTTTCGTCCCGACTAATCCGTCACCCCGGATCGCGTACCTGGAAATGGCAGGTGAGGCTTCCAACAAGAATTTTTTCCATCCACAAGGCTTGAACCCGAGACCTTGCTTAAGGGACAACTAGCCGCTTAACACCTGTCCTTGTTGATTAAAAAGTCACAGGGTCATTCTTTTAAGTGTCTACTTTAATATTATAGACAGTAACTCCCTCAAGCTAAGGTACCCTCTTATTAATACTAGAACGGTAGAACCCTTGTCAAGCCTCAAAACAGTTTTTCGTCAGAGGCTGGTCAGCACCAGCTGACATGCCATTTATTAAGAAAGAAAGAGTAGGGTTTAGAGATTAAGGATGAGAAGCTGATATGTTTGAATTGATTGAAAGTATTTTTGAAGAAAAAAATGAAAGTGTTTTTGAAGAAAAAAAATAAAGAAGGATAATTATGCAAAATATTTTTAAAAATATATATTTTTGTAAAAAAAAATTAATTAACACTTAATTTCAATTTTAGATAAATTCTATGGATTTTGATTCGGTACCCATAAATAATATAGGGTATCAATACCCAACTGATACACATGTTAAGTATTGATTGATTTATAGATAAAATAATTTAATTTTTGTAAATTTTGATAATTAGTAACTTGCTAGGCAAGTAATCTTCCAAAGTTAATTTAATTTATGTATGTTGGAATAAATCCTTCAAGATAGTCTGCTGCTATGCCATGATCATTACGAATAAAATTGTGACTTGAAATTGTAATGTACTCCCTCCGTCCACTTTTATTTGTGTTTCTAGAAAATTTATTTGTCCACTATTATTTATCATTTTAGATTTTCAATGAAACATTTACAATCTTTTTCCAGTTTTATCCATACATACACTCTCTCTTTATCTCTTACAATTATTATTGTACAGAAAACTATAAGGATAATTTTGTCATTGTACATTTACTTCTATAGAAATTTATGTGTTTTAATCACCTTCTTAATAAGTGTGCAATACTCTAAAACGTCAATTAAAAGTGGACGGATGGAGTATTTATGTTGAAGTTCTTCTTTTAGCACCAAGGATTAGGATTTTGGAACACAAACCTTCTAATTTATTAAATGCTTCAACCAAACCGAAAAACTGTCACTAAACAATATATTTTCTCACTACTACTAGTTCTCTTATCCAAAGGTGTAAAAGGTACTTAATGGCTAAAATTCTATACAATAATGAAGATAATAGAAGCTGAATCTTTACAAAACATTGTTGCATGAATCATTACATGGAGCCTGGAGGTTGTCTTCCCCCTATTTGTTTATCTTTTTTCCTAAGTAGTTATCAGCACTTTCACATTATTTTCCTCTACATCTTATCGCAAACTGTTCTTTAAATTTTTTGCCCTGTCCTTAGCACGGAAACAATCCCCACCTCGCGGAACCAAAATGGGGCAGTTTCCACAAGGATCCACGTCGTGTGTGGAAAATGGGTCTTAGTTTAATAATAGTTAAAGTATCAAATTATTTGAAATACAATTCCATAATATAAACTGCATTTTGCTGCAGTTCATAGAGTTGCTTGTTTTCATTCAACGATTTCATAATGAAGTCAAAATAGCTTTAGCCTTGTCTTTAACTCTTTTTTAAAAGAACAGGTTTGAAAAACTGGTTTGGAAAAGCTGATTTTGTGAAGAAAAAGAAAATTACACTCTCAAAAATTAGTTACCCATTTTTGAATCTATTTAAAACTGGTTTAAAATGGATAAGCTGCCTTAGAATTGGTTTAAAACTGGTTTAAAATGAATAAACTGGTTTTGAACTGGTTTAAAACTAGTTAAAAATGGATGAATTGATCTTGCACTGGTTTAAAACGGATGAACTGGTTATGAATTGGTACCGGTTTATATTGGATGAACTGGTTTAAACTAGTTAACTGTTTTAAAATTGGTTCAAAACTGGTTTACCTACTTTGAATTCAGTTCAGTTCAATTTTTAAAAATACAATTCAATTTATATTAGTTTTAATATGGTTCCGGTTCAATTCAAGTTAATGGTTAAAATGAACGTCCCTACCCACCAGCTAGAAAAATATTAGTTCTACTATCCCTTATCTTCATTTCCTTTTCCTTTTTCTTTTGACATTACAGAAAACCACTTTCCAACATAAAAAAATATTTGATTTCTAAGAAGATACTGTCATTGCAAATGACAGACAAAAAGGCTGCAAGAAGTTTAGGACATCCTTATCTATTTACTAAATCTAGTTGGCTACTTCAGTGTAAAGCACAATACTACCACTTTAGTTTCAGAAACAAAGGAAATACTTTATAATTCAGCTTGCATGCGATCAAAGAGCTATGAAGTCAAAACTTTAACAAGACTTTAACACTTTCACATTTTTTTTCAGCAAAAGCCAAGTTGGTCAAATTTTACAATGGCAGGAAGGAGAAACAGAAACATTGATTTTAAACATGCAATACTCATGAATTTGAGCACTTGAACAGTTGAATCAAATAAAGATACCCATGAAACAGAGTTTTCACTGATGAACTAATTTGTAGATGATCATTATATCTTACAGCAAGAACATGGTGAATTAAACAAAGTTAGGAAACACAAACATTGACAAATCCAAAGACTATAACTCAAATCAGAACAATTTCAGTTTGACAATGTGAGTAGTAGTAATTACCAAAGACTTGATGCAAAGAAGGCACTAATTGGTATCACAGAAGTTGCATATCTGCAGAAAGCATTTTAGAAATAAGTTGAATGGACAATATGAATCAAAAAGCAACAATCACAAATCTCATCACTTCCACAGAATTTGCAAAATGAGAATAAGATAAAAATGAAAGATTTCAGTTACCAGAGGTGTGTAAAGGCCCATAGGCGAAGAAATGATATGAAAATGGCAATTGCAGTCCCTCACCGTAAAGCCATGAGATAATATGATACACAAGGTATAGCAAGTTCAAATGCCATTAGAATTTCATCTAATTTGGTATGAGAATGCCCAAATATAAATGAAGGATGCCGTTAAACATGATAAATTTACAAAACCCTTAACATATTACTAGCACTTCGTCTACTACTTCATGATTATGATCATTGGAATTTCATGACATGGCATCCGGAAGTACTAAACTAGTACCTTGTTATTTGTACAATAAGCAAACAGAAAACTACAGATGTTCTAGGAATTTAATTTCCATACAAACAGTGTAAAGTTATTTTATAGTGCCCGCCAATAGAAATATAAGAAAGTGACAAATATCTTTAAAAATCGTCCACCATAATTTGACGTAAATCTTCAATTTCTATTGACTGACACTGCAGAACATTGAAATTAATCTCAAATTCCAGACCCATAAACGTGCACTTGAGATTTTTCCACAGCAACACCATTGAATGCAATTCAAATGGATGATGAGAGTCCCCTACTCCATCTAACAGCAATTGGGCTCCTCACATGGTGACTTCCATCAGTCCACTCAATAGACCCAAAACTCGAAGAAACTGCATTTCCAACTCCTTTACTACTGAATGTTATCTCAAAAGATTGCGTCTTGTTTTCTGCACTAAACACAAGTTCTCTTGGGGAGACAATAACTTCAACACCAGAGGGAGCATTCACTTTGACATTGTAAACAGCATCAACTGAACTTCCCACATTAGTAACAACCCGTTTATACTTGATCACATCTTTTTCAGCACCAAATGCCACAGAGAAAGATGGATAATTCAAATCACCTGGACTATTCAGTTTCCCTGTGTTAGCAACTGTTTTTTCACAAATGTCCAAACTTGTGGACTCTCTAATGAAAACCGCAATTTGGCTCGCATCATACCCAATTGAGCATAGGAATGACACATAGTCACTAATATCCAAATCATAAACCAAACCAGGATTAAGAGCCCTGTTGGGATCAACATGTCCAGCACCATGGATGAATGGATTTGATTCTTCTCCAGTTCCAAGATCCTTAATATTACTCCCAGAATTATCCACATTATAAGCCGTTGTCATCAAAGCAGACTTTACTGCAGCAGGTGACCATGTTGGATATGCCTTCCTAAGCAATGCTGCGATTCCACTAACATGCGGGCAAGACATAGAGGTACCTGATATAATGTTAAACTCAACTCTTCTAGGATCAATTTCCAAATCAGTAGGTCCTACTTTTCCAGTCCACCCTGCCAAGATGTTAACACCAGGAGCTATAACATCTGGCTTAAGAATCTCTGCTGTGAGGTGATTTGGACCGCGGCTAGAGAACGAAGCAACTTGAGGTGCAGAAGGTGAAGACCCAATCACAGTCCCTTTAAACTCTATTGTTGCTGTTGGATATTGACTCAACTTTATATACTCCTTGATCTTGTCTCCAGCAGTTTGACCCACCATAGTTGCTGCAAGAAGATGTGCATCAGCAAGAAGCTCCTCACCATTATCTTCGGTGTTGGCCAAAATCATTGCCAAGCCACCAGCAAGCTTCACAGCACTCCCTTTCTCGACCCTAGCATTCCCTCCCCTGTCACAAACAACAATTTTTCCTTGAACCTTAGAGGGTTCCAGAGAACCCACATAGCAATACCTGCTTCCGCAATCCGCAGCATAAACCAAAGGAAGCTTAAAATCAGGCAAATCATCACCATAGTACAAAGACACCCCGTTGAAGAACCTACCATCCCCAAGAACTACATCAGCCGGGAATTCTCTGTCAATAGTGGAAGCACCAACAGTCAAAATCCAAGGAGCTATGTTCACCGCAGTAAATGGACCAGGACCCGAATTCCCTGCAGAACAGGACACAAGAACACCGTGTTCCGCAGCACCAAAAGCACCTACAGCAATGGAATCATGATAGTACTGAGGCGCGTACCCAGATGCGCCGACAGAGAGGGAAATAACATGAACCCCATCAGCAACTGCTTGATCCATAGCAGCTAGGATATCAGAGTCAAAGCACCCTGATTTCCAGCAGATCTTGTAAGCGGCAATTCTAGCCTTGGTGGCCATCCCTTTTGCCTCACCTTGAGCATAGTGGAATAAACTGGCGTTAGCAACGACGGAACCCGCAGCAGTTGAAGCTGTGTGCGATCCATGGCCTTCGGTATCTCTAGGAGACTTAGATTCAACAGACTCATCGATGGGTCTCTCAAGATAAGCTTCATAGCCTTTGTAGAACGCTCTTGCGCCAATGATCTTTTTGTTGCAAGCAGTAGCTGGGAAGTCGCGGCTTGTCTCGCAAAAGCCTTTCCAGGAGGAGGGAACAGGGGAGAGACCTTCGTCGGAGAAACTCCGAAGCTCAGGCCAGATCCCGGTGTCTAGGACTCCGACAACGACGTCATCGGCGTAGTCGGAGTCGGGCCATAGCCCGAAGGTGTCGGCGAGACCAAGGAATCGAGGGGTGTAAGTGGTGTGGGGGTGACGAATTTGGTCAGGCACAACGGCGAGGATGGCCGGGTTTCGGCGGAGGACGGCGGCCTGTTCAGCTGTGAGGACGACGGAGAAGCCGTGGACGGCGGCAGAGTAGGTGTAGAGGATGGTGGCGGAGTGAGGGGATGACGGGAGGGAGCGGAGGATGGAGGAGTACCAGTGGTGGTGGGAGGCGAAGAGTGAAGGCTTCTGTGATTTTGCCACGTGGATGATGAAGGTTTGTGGGGCGTCCGATGATGATGGGTGAGAGGAGGATGAGAGAGAGAGAAAGAGGAAGATGAGGAGGAGAAAGAGAGAGAAGAGAGGAGGAGGAGAAGCCATGAGCTTATTAATCGGCTTTGTTTGGTTCCTGAGAAATTGGAGGGACTCAGCAACGAAACCAACTGTTTTTATTCAGTTATTTGAATGCCATGTGATCAGTGATCTGGATTGGCCTTTGGGTTTAGTTGTCAGTCGACGTAGCTACTGCCATGCCATCAACGATGAGGAGGAGGATGGAGGATTGCTATTGGCAATGATGTAATTCTCAAAAAGTTGTTGAGCTCTTCCAATGATTTAGGAGCACCCTTGATTCTAAAAAAAGTTATGAATAAAAGTTTTTTTTGACTTTTTTTAGTTATTAAGGGCCAGTTTTTGGATAAACAACTTATTTAAACTCTTATATAAAAGTAACTTTTGAGAAGTAACTTATGAATAAGTTATTTTGTATGTAAATATAAAATAATAAAATTTTTTATTTTAATTATTTTAAAAAGTGCTTCTAGAGAAGTCAAATATTCTGATTTCTCCAAAAGCACTGAAATAACTTCTGTAGAAGTCATAAATTATGTAACCAAACAGGACAGAATAACTTTTGATAAGTCAGAAGTTGAAAAAAGTGAAGCACTGTAATCCAAACGGACCCTAAACACACAAAAAGAACTTATACTTCCTCTATTATTATTTTTTAATTGTCCAGTTTTAAATGCGCACGGGTATTTAGGAAATGATTGGTGTTGTATAAAAATTAATAAAATGTACACATATTTTACTAAATTACCTTTTATTACTTTACTTGGTAAAAGAGTAAAAGAGATTAGTGAGTGGTATTAAATAGGAGTAAAAGGAGGAGAAAATAATAAATTTTGTCTCAAAATTTGAAATGGACAATTAAAAAAAATACACACACATCTTTAAATTGGACAATTAAAAAAAAACGGAGGAAGTACTTTAAAAGAAAGAACAATTACTCAATAAATTTTACCAAAATTAACATGGAGTTGAAATTAGAATTGGGTATTTGCTTGTAAAAAAAAAGAGATATTTGCACATGCAATGATTGTTTATGAAATATTTATTACGATTAAATAAATTTAAAAAATAAAATTGTATCAAATTTAAAAGAATAAAATATGAATATTGGTATGAATACAGAAAGAAAATCTTTAAATAGTGTTTTTTTGGATAACGAGGACAAATTTAAAATTAGCTATTTACCCCATGTGATTAGAACGTGTTCATATGTATGGTAGAATAGAATCCAAAGAAGCACACTGGGACAGCTGGTTTATGGTTATGGGTTAAAAATGGGAGAGGCTAAATGAACAATATAAAATCAGTCCAACCAGCCAATAAATGAGATTTTGGGTCATAATTACTCATCCCATTTCAATTTCAATGATTATTTGGACCAAAATTAAAGCCAAAATAGGCTCATTGACTGTATGAACTGGTTTTTTATTGTCCATTTAGCATTATAGATAAAAATTTCGCCTTGCCTTGACCCAGCGCAGCAACCATCCAATAATTGAATGACGCATGGGCATCATCGATTGGATAGAAGAGATAGAGCCTTCTAGGCAACTCATCCTGGGCCCTACACACGTACGACTTGAAAAAGATTAAAGATGTTTATTTGTCTCTTAATTTAATTTTCATCCTGGATGAGAATCTCAACTTGAGATTAAAAAAATGATACGTGAAAATCTAACAAATTAAAAATATATGAAGTGAAATGAATTAAAAAAATAATTAATAAAATTATTAGAATTAATTTATGTTAGACATCATAGCTGAATGTCAAAGGTTATTATTAGAACTAGGAATCATTACCATTGTTCAATCCCGAGTTGGGACAATATCATACATGGAGCCATAGAGCCCATTTTTGGAGCGTTATCTCGACCGATGGTCATCCCGGCGACACGACTCCTACATCATCATATTCTCTGAGGAGCGACATTTGACCGAAGATCATCCCGGCAAACCGACTCACTCTGATCATATTGATACACTTTCAGATTTTATTTTAGTTTGATATATCATTATATTTCATTTGGATTGTAATTCATATTTCAGTTTTATTTCACTTTATTTTCAAGCTAAACATTGTTGAAATTCTCGCTTGTGCGGGAGAGTTAGATATAATTAGAGTTAGTAATTTGTTGTATAAGATATCATATACACATGGGTACTCTTCACATCTATTGTAACAATTTCTATTCCATTCTATTTCATTTCACATTTTCCATCTCTCTTCTTGATCTTTAGGTTGATACCATAGTTTTCTACGATCTATTTTATGAATAACAAATAAGTGAACGTATAAGTAATATTTTTCATATAAAATAGGTCCCTATCGATTTTTGTTATGTCTCTAACCAAAATAAATAGTAAAATTATGCCTAACCAATACAAATGTTAGATTCATAGGTCCCTCAGTTGTATTGGTTAGGGACCTATGAGTCAAACGGTGAAAGTAACAGAGGGATCTATAAGTCTAACGTTTGTATTGGTTAGGGACAATCTTACTATTTATTTTTGTTAGGACCTATGTGTCCACGATAAAAATCGATAGGGACCAATTTGTCTTTTACCCAGAAAATAATAAAGTGAATCTACAATATAATTATTCCGGAAATGCTCTATTTTTTATTATAATTTTTGTATTAATGGGGAAATGCTCTATGCACAACAGTATTTTAGCCAATTCAGCTAACATGGGCCAGGCCCACTTAAACTCTTCTTTTTTTTGGTTTCTGAACCAAAAAAGCTTTGCGCTCCTCCCATTTTATAACTCACTCTTCTTAGCTAACTCGGTTAAATAGCCAATGAAGGTTGGCACATCTGGTTCAGCCTTCCGTCCATGCTAGGCGTGGCTTGGGTTCGAATCTTGGGGAATCCTCTTGGTGGGCGATCTGTAAATTCCATCATAAATCATCGTTAAAGTTAGTGGTATGTCCTGACCCTGCATGTGGTGTGTCTCCTCTAATCTAAATTTTTTCCAAATAAAAAAAAAATAACTCGGTCAAAATAGTTCAGTGATAATTGCAAAAAAACTGCAGTCATTTTTCGCGTTTTAGTCGAGCTCATTTGTGAAGTTCTTGTCGTTTTTCATTGAATTATTTGCATCAATGAGTGAATCTGCTGTCTGAATCAAAATAAATCAGTAGATGTAACAAACGAGGTTAACACCTACTAGATTTAAGCATTTTTCATATTTCCTACAATCTCTATTTCATTTTATGTCTTTTTTCATATTGTATTTTGTTTTTCAAATTGATTTATCTATCATTTTTTTCCTTTTAATTTTAATTTATACCATTTAATTTATTTTTTCCTATTATACCACTTTATATACTTTTTGAGTAAATGAAGATAGAAAAAATAATGATGACAGAATAATAAATATTTTTATCTTTTTACTTATATTATTATGATTTTCTATAAAATTTAATCATTATTTTAATTAATGTGCATAAATATAAAAAGATAGTTAATATAAAACGGAGGAAAATTTTAGAAACTTTTCCACTGCCTCTTAGAAGGACAATTTTCAGATTTTTTTACGTAAACGGGTACTTTAAAATAGTTAAATATGTATATAGGTAGTTCCAGAATTAGTTACGTAAATAGGTAGTGCATTTTTTTGAATAAAAGTCGATTCAAATCGACTTTACTCTGCAAAATTGCAAATCTTTTTGCACTAAAGTCGATTTGAATCGACTTTAGTGCAAAAAAATTTGCAATTTTGCATGCAAAGTCGATTTGAATCGACTTTAGTGCAAATTTATTTGCAAATTTTTAAGCAAAGTCGATTCAAATCGACTTATGTTGATTACATCTATAAATATGGACGCCCAATTCATTTTTCATACATCCAATACTCATTCTAATTTCTCTCTTCTACTCAATACTCATTCTACATTTCTTTCTTCTACTATATTTCTTACTAAAAAAATGGGTGATTGTCATTATATTTTTGTGCATCACAATTGTGATATAATAACAACAGCAAATGGGATCACGTTCACTGCAGATGATCCCCCTTGTGTTATAGTGCAAGACGACATTAATCTGCTTCAACTGCAAAGTTTAATTCTTGAAACGCTTGATGAGGCGAGGAAGCAGATTAAGAAAATGGTTTATAGAATGCCGATGAGTATGGGTCCCAACGGGCCTTTATACACTAAATATCGCATTCGCAGTGATCGAGATGTGAATATTATGCTGAGTTATCAGACGAAGTTTCCTGAAGTTCGACTTTTTGAGTTGTACGTTGAACTTGAGGAACGCAACTTCAGATCTGGAAGGCCTGATCCTACATATTTTCGGCGAACATCGTATGCAGGCGAGGGTGCTAGTGGTGCTGGAACAAGTACAATGAGGGAAGATGATGACGCACATTCTCTCAGCTTTGCGGATCTGGCAAGGGAAGTTGGTCAGCCTATGGTGCAGAGTGCAGAACCGTTGCAGACAGTTGGTTCGCCTGCTGGGTTTGACTTCACTCCAACTTTCTTTGACGATGCTGATGCAGATGCAGATTCAGATGTCCCAATAGAAGAGGCAGCTGACGTGACACCGTGCGGATCAGAGGAAGATGTTGAAGAAATCCCGGTCACAGGGCCAGCAGTGTCCCAAACACAATCTCAGGCGGTTGCGGAGCACTGCTCATCATTCAATTTCGACTCACTCAGAGGCGATATTGACTTGGATGTTGCGGCGGTAAACGCTGAGCAAGGTTTATGTGTGGGGCAACTGTTCCGTACAAAAGAAGCCGCACAGTATGCTGTTAAGATCTACAGCATTCAGAGACAGATACCGTACAAGGTGTACGAGTCAAATGCGTCGAGGTTGCATTGCAGGTGTGTGCAATATGGGAGCGGATGCATGTGGAATGTCAGAGTCATTCTGCGGAAGAAGACGGGGATGTGGGAGGTCAAGAAATTGGAGGAGCCACACACTTGTGTCTTTGCCAATGTCCCACAACAGCATCCACAGATGGATTACCACGTCATCTGCTCAAACATCTGTGACGTGGTACAGAGGGATCCCACAGTTTCTGTGAAGGTGTTGCAAGCTGCAGTTGAGGAAAAGCTGGCCTGTAGAACGACATATAGAAAGGTGTGGATGGCCAAGCAGAAGACAATTGCACATATTTATGGCGATTGGGAAGCATCCTACGGAGAACTGCCAAGATGGTTGCTCGGCTTGAAAACCTTTATGCCAGGTACCATTGTCCAGTTTCAAACTAAGGCATTTCCAGGTTTGAATGATCCAAATTTACGCATGTTTCTCCGTGTTTTCTGGGCATTTCCACCATGCATTGCCGCTTTTCCTTATTGTAAGCGTTTCATTACTATTGATGGCACTCACCTGTATGGGAAGTACAGAGGTACCCTTCTTATGGCCATTGCACAAGATGGCAACTCTAACATATTGCCCCTTGCCTTTGCTATTGTTGAGGCTGAGAACAAGGAATCATGGAACTTCTTCCTTACTAATCTCCGTCAGCATGTCACTCCGCAAGAGGGCATTCTTGTAATTTCTGACAGGCACAAGGCAATTACAACCGTGCTTGAATCCGCAAGAAGTGGTTGGGCTCCGCCAACAGCACATCATGCATACTGCATCAGACACATTGCTTCAAACTTCATGGTCCATTTCAAGAGCAAAGAGGGTAAGCGATTCGTGAAGAATGCTGGGTATGCAAAGACACATAATGAATTCTTGTATTGGCATTCCCAGTTGGCAGCGCTGGACCCTCGGTTTACTGCATGGGTGGACAGGATACCCCGTGAAAGATGGACACAGTATGCTGATGAAGGGCGTAGATTCGGGCACATGACCACCAACCTTTCCGAGTGTGTTAACTCGGTAATGAAGGGCACCCGAAGTCTTCCAATTACAGCTATTGTGAGGTCAACCTACCTCCGTCTTATGACGCTATTTGTGAATAAGGGAACTGCAGCGCAGGCCCAGCTTGGTGCGGGTCAAAGGTTCTCGGAGTTCCTGCTGGGCGAAATGGAGAAGCATCGGAGAGTGTTGCATGATATGCACGCCACACGCGCGACTCGAGATTCCATCGAGTATATGATTTTAGAGAAAGGAGAGGTGGACAACACAACACAAAGGACCTTCAGGGTGTCTCTGTCCGAGCGTGTCTGTGACTGCGGAGCATTTCAGAAGCTCCACTACCCCTGTCGTCACGCATTTGCGGCGTGCGTTGATGCTCATTTAGATTGGGGATCCTTTGTCCATGAAGTCTACCGAATGGAATCTGTTTTCAATGTCTACCGAACTGAGTTTGCTTCTATTCGGAATGAAGATTTGTGGCTTGCATACAATGGTCCGGTGCTGCGGCCCAATCCTGCGGATATGAGGAAAGCTGAGGGTCGCCCAGTTTCGAGCCGGATTCGTAATGAGATGGATGAGGTGGAAGGTTCTCAGCCTAAAAGGTGTGGGCTCTGTCGTCAGCCAGGACATAGTAGGCGTAAGTGTCCCGCCTTAGCTTCATCGTCCTCCTCCAACAACGTTGCATGATGAGTTGTAGTTTTCCATTTTTGTTTCTTGTACTAGTCTTGTTTTATGTCTTTTGTTGTATTTGAATGCTATGGTTGTTGTAACAGATCATTTGGTTTTATCTACTTGTGGATTCAGTCCATATTATTGTTGAATGTAGTAAATTTGAATATCTTAATGTTTCTGGCCTTACCCCATGTATTTATTACTGCTACTTGTTACTGATGATTTGGTTTTATGTGCTTGTGTACTCATTTGATTTCATTGTCGGCTGTAGTAATTTTGAAATGTCTTTACCGGTGTAGTAATTTTGAAATGTCATTGTCGGCCTGCAAAGATAATTTATTACTGCTAAATTGGTGAGTAGTCAATTCGTGTCAGAATCTTGTACTAAATTGAAAGTCGATTTGAATCGAATATGATAAGAATTTTTCTCTTTGTATAGTCGATTTGAATCGACTATGATAACTAGTTGGTCTACTGTTTATGTTCATTAGTCGATTTGAATCGACTTTGAAAATTTTCGCTATATAAAGGAATGCAATCTTAAGGTTCGTAGCATAAATCAGATAACAAAAACATATATGGATCCAAATATGAATCTTGGGTTGGCATTCGGTGGGCCTGACACGCATGAAACATGCATTAAGATCAAGGATGGTAACAAGAATGACGTGGTACGTATTATTTACAATTTAACCTTCAACTTTTTTTTTTTGTATAATAAGTTGTACAAGAAACCTTGTCATTCGCTCACACTCGTTGTTGCAGAAATTGCCAACAGTATTTGTTAATATTCATGGGCGAAGATTGCCGCGTAAAGTGCAGTTGGAAACACCAAGTGGAAAAACCTGGGATCTTAAGTGTGAGAGAAGGGGTGACGAAATATGGTTTACCGACGGGTGGAGAGACTTTATGTACCAGTACTTGATAGAATATGATTTTGAGATTTGGCTGATTTATGACGGTCATAAAAGGTTTGGGGTAACTATTTACAATGAACGTGACGAAGAACTAAATTACGCAGACATGGAACACCCGATTCCCAATCTAGCTGATCCCTGATGACTTAAACTTGTAATCACTGTTTTTAAAATATGTTTATGTTTTTAAGTGTTCTATTAAGTGTAACATTAAGTGTTTTTTATTTATGATATTTTCATTTGATGTGTTTTTTAGTTAGTCATTTTCATATGGAGCTTTATCAATTAACGCGATAATAACAAGTACGGAGATAAGAGTTCACATTCAACTAAATAATCAATAATATAATGTAAAAGTATTTATACAAAACCAAAATCTCAGTCTATATTATACAAAACCAAAATCTATGTCTATATTATACAAAACCAAAATCTAAGTCTATCTACCAAGACGACCTCCGCGTCCACGACCTCTGCCCCTCCCTCGTCGTGGCTCCGTCCCCCCAATGCACCCTCCTGTGCCGCATCTCGGCCGCCGCCTCTGCCTCTGCTCCCTATCCTGTTGCGCCCCTGCATCTGACTCTGAATCAGTATCGGGAGGGTCAACTGGATCATCAGATGAGTCCCCCGGATCGTCCGGTGAACTGACATCATCAACCGTGCGAACTGGAGGCTGTGGTGTGACCTCGCGCTGCACCTGTGACGACGAACCTTCGCCTGATCCGCTACCGAACATAATATCCTGCAGCAAAGCCTGTGATCTAGGGGTCCACGAGGGCGATGAGAAGTCATCCAGGTCCAGCATCGCCATCAACCCAGGTGTGCTAATGGGCTTCTGGTCAGCTAGGCCCGTCCTAAACTGTGCCTGCGGGCTCTGATCTGAACAAATGACCGATGGGTCTGGAACATAGTACTGCGGAACATGCTGCGGCGGTGTAACCTGCTGCGGAACATAGTACTGTCCCCATGAGCCCCAGGAGGAATAAAAAGGTGGCGTATGGAACTGAGACACAACATGGTCCCATGGGCCTGTAACCTCCTGCTGCTGCTGCGGCTCAGTAGGTGGCTGGAGCTGTGGCTCTGCGTCGGTGTCTCCCTCAGTCTGAGGCTCAGTCTCTGCGTCAGTCTGTGGCTCGGTGTCAGCCTCGTTCGGTGGGTCGACCTCTGCCTCCTCATGTGCACCGCGCCGCCGTCCCCCTCGCCGTCCCCGACCGCGTCCCCTGGGCCCGTGCTCTCCCCCCTGCCCCGCATCAGGCACTCCCACCTGACGAGCACTCGCTCGAGTACCTGCACGACGTTTGGTACTTATGTTGCGCGTATCAGGGGCTCCCGATGGTCTCGGATACAATGAGGGACCAGGTGGAGCATGGAGTGGCACATCATCATCCAAAAGAAACACAAGTGCAGCGTCCTGCGGCGGCCCATCCAAACTAAGAAATCGGTGCGGAGACACACTGTACCAGTTAAAGTACTCGAACGATGGGCGGTGGTCGTAAAACAACTCGAAGCGGATGCTCCTACGTCGTCGCTCATCCCATACTCTATGCCACCGCTCGTGCTCCTTGGGCCACCATGCCTCCCTCTTGACGCGTATATCGACACGCTGTAGCCGATCGATGTTGAGCGGTGCATACGGTATGTGCTGAGCTCCACCAAATTGTCGCACCACTCTCTCCGCATAGTGCCACTCTACAGTGACAAAACAGATGATGCAGGTGTCAGACTGCCACAACTCTCGCTCAGCAAACACCCATTCCGGCGTCAGGGCTCTAACATGATCATCATCGTACGGCCTCCAAATAAACTGTGACAAGTATTAACAAACAAAGATGAATTTCAATATAAAAAGTAGAAATATAAGTTTCAATATCATGACCATTATTCTTCCTTACCCCGTGCAATCCCATGTTGTCTAGTGCTGTCCTAAATCGTAGAAGTCGCTCCTCCAACTTCCTGGTAATGTGTCTAACGTTCTCCCACCTGTTACAATTTATAATCACAAACCAAGGTTAGATAAAATAGCATATAATGTCAAATTTATTAGTTGGTTCATGAATTAAATCTTTACCTCGAAACAAGAGGCCACAAATCATGTCGAATTGCGCCTCCAAATAATGTCGGCAAGCGCGACCATGCCCATGACTGTAATAAGACATGACAGCCTCCTATATCAGTCACGTCAAACTTTACAGCTAGGGTCATCTCCCTATAAAGTGTGGCCAACACGGCTGATCTCCAGCTATGTCTACCGATTTCCTCCCAGTGTTCGAGCAGTGGGAGCCACCTCAAATGTACCCTGTTGCCGGACTTATCCCGCAACAAGTACCCACCAAAAATGGCCATCAGCCAAGCTCTGGTCGCTCGTTGTACCTCTATGTCAGTGGGATGGGCCTTCGCGTCAAATGCGCCAACAAGACTCATCAGAAAAAACCCCGCAATGTCCAAGTATGGTACCATCAACGGGTGTGGAGGTGGTACGGCACAGAATCGTCTCGTCTCTAAAACACGAGCAGGCTGGAACAAAAAAAAACAGTAATTAATTCCGAGACTTAATTTTTAAACATTAATAACAAACCATTTAAAATTTATTCATGCAGTTAAATCATTCAAAAATTACTTAATTAAACATTCATATGATAAGACATAGGCGTTCCTGATAAGACCTACAAAACTATTGCTTTAAATTTTGTGGAGCTGCATTAAACAGTCGCACGATGATGGTAGTAAACTAATTAATATTACATTTTAGTAACTTAAGTAAAATATATAATCAAAGTTTATACATAAATAAATCTACTGTAATACTAAAATTCCTAACCACCTAAAATAATTCTAACTACACAACTAATCTACCTAACAACCTATATCTATTTTTTACTACATCTTAATTTAAGGTAACTATGACAAAATTTATTATTTTTATTATAAAAAAATGAATATAATACCTGGTCTTGAATACGTGCGCCGATGTGATCAACAATGTCCATCCGGTATATATGTTCAGTCTCCATAATAAAAAAATCAGAGAGAAAGAGAGTGAATTTTAGAGAGAAAGTGAGAGAGAATTTTAGTGAGAGAGAATTTTAGTGAGAGAGAGTGAAATTTAGAAAAATGATGAATTGTGTAAAATGATCACCCGGGACCACTTTTTTATAGTTTTTTCCTTCTAAAGTCGATTTGAATCGACTTTGCTTAAAAATTAGCAAATAAATTTGCACTAAAGTCGATTCAAATCGACTTTGCATGCAAAAATGCAAATTTTTTTGCACTAAAGTCGATTCAAATCGACTTTAGTGCAAAAAAATTTGCAATTTTGCAGAGTAAAGTCGATTTGAATCGACTTTTATTCAACAAAATGCACTACCTATTTACGTAACTAATTCTGGAACTACCTATATACATATTTAACTATTTTAAAGTACCCGTTTACGTAAAAAAACCCAATTTTCAACTTATGTTATTAAGTGAAAAAATTTAAAGAAAAAATTTTAAAAGCACGATTTATCCTCATTCTCGTGCAAACACTCACCTTGATACATATATATATCGTGTGTGTATATATATACACTCACATATCATATATCATTTCATTAACCTTATCATCATCATAATTAACATCATAATTTTAAAACATATACTTTACTTTCTCACATCCTTAATCAAAATCATCAATTCATAACTATTATGATATGCTATTACATAATAATATATTGTAAATCCATTATTTGAAAACTAATCTTAAATTAAGTAAAAATTCATTATTACATAATTATAAAAATAACGTACTAGTTTCCTAATAATTCATTCAATCTCATTTTTCTAAAATCACTCATGCCTATGTAACATATATACATTAAATATACTTTGAACATTTAAAATCATTTTTCAAAATTGAAAACGTTTAATCACACAGGAAAACAATTTTTCTAGAAATGCTGTGAATTGGTCGCTAGCATGCAACGACTTGCTACTAGCAGCCAGAACCAAGAAAGCTAACCGCTAGCGGCTAAGCATTGGCGGTTGGCTGCAAACACCCACTAGCAGCTAAGACATGGCCACTAATGCGTGTATGCATCCTGCACCAGAACCCAAAAATAAAACAGCAACCATACAACCACAAAAATATGATTTATAACACGAAATTACAACAAAACATACATATATACACATAGATAAAATTAAAACTGAACCTCTATCTCTTTTAGACCACCCATTAAAGCTAGAACTCTCCTTTTTTTCTTCAATTTCTCCCACTCTATCTACCAAAATTCTCCAATGAATGATGATGATGGAGTGGTTGTTTGACAATTCCAATAGGTGAGAATTGTAGAGAATGAGAAGGAGATTAAGAACATGTAATTGAGTTTATTCTAATCCACTATCAGTGTAAAGTAATTTTACACATACATCCAATCATCGATTGACACATCAGCAAAATTCTTTAACTCAACCATACACTAACTAAAAAGTCTCACAAATCAGTGGATGAGATTGGCTGACACTGTAAAATTTTTCACACTATCAGTGCGTCATAATTAAACTCTCTGTAATTTAATTTTGGATTGGTTGAAGATTTGTGCTAGAATTGGGGATTGGAGTGATTTTAAGGTTGAGAGAGTTTGAGAGATTTTGGGGATGGAGGGTGGAGTGGTTCTCAGTTATGAGGGGTTCTTTGAGTGTTTAGAGGTATTTAGGACGAAGGGCTTACTTACAATTATAAAAAAATAAGAGACCAGGGGCCAAAATGCATAAATGCAGAACGTGATGTTTTCTCATGTGTTTCCTGCTAACGGCTGCACACATGGCCGCTAGCGGCCAACTCCCATTACTTACTTGTTAGCGGCGAAGATCTAGTCGCTAGCGGCTGATGCGTGCAGAATTGCAGCAGATGCAGATTTTGCTCTAAAATGTCCCAACATGCATCCCAACTTACCCCTTCCTATCCAAACATATTTCATACCTTATCTACACCTTAATCTCATGCATAACACCTTAATTAACACTAATGCACTTCAAGCAACACTTGAACATCAACATTAATGCAACTACTTATGACATATGCATGAAACTTTCCGTACACTTATAATTCTCTACTTCACAATGCTTCTAAACCATGAACTACTCACCAATGGATTAAACTCATTCATTTTACTCCTCCATGTTACATTAAAACTTTATTTCATTTTATGAATTTGTGATGTTTACCTCTTAAACTCATATACTTCATTTCAAATCATTTTCATTCAATTATAAAACTTTTCGACACTTTTCTATCATTAAATAACTCATGCATATCATAGTCGCATATTCATCCATACATACAATGCACATACCCTTACACTACCAGAAACACGGAGTTTTCCGACGGGCTTTTCCGACGGCTTTTAACCCGTCGGAATATTCCGAGGGGTTTCCGGTGGCATCTTCCGCTGACCACAAAGCGACATCAAATTTAAGAAAACCCGTCGGAAACCCCTCGCAATATAGCGCGGGAATGCGCGCCATCATTCCCGCCATAATATACCGATGGACTTCCGAGGGCAGGAACTACCGCCGTCGTAAGACCCTCGGAAGTAATAATACCTTTCGGCGGACTTCCGAGGGCCCTCGACAGGGTTAGGGTTAAGGTGTAGGGTTTCTGTAAACCGTCGGAAGACCCCCGGAAAATCATATATTATTCCGGCGGAGTTCTGAGGGTTCTCGACAGGGTTAGGGTTAGGTTATGGGGTTTCTGGGGACCGTCGGAAGACCCTCAGAAGTAATAATATGTTTCGGCGGACTTCTGAGGGTTCTCGACAGGGTTAGGGTTATGTTATGGGGTTTCTGGGGACCGTCGGAAGACCCTCGAAAGTAATAATATGTTTCGGCGGAGTTCCGAGGGGTCTCGACAGGGTTAGGGTTAGGTTATGGGGTTTCTGGGGACCGTCGGAAGACCCTCGGAAGTAATAATATGTTTCGGCGGACTTCCGAGGGTTCTCGACAGGGTTAGGGTTAGGTTATGGGGTTTCTGGGGACCGTCGGAAGACCCTCGGAAGTAATAATATGTTTCGGCGAACTTCCGAGGGTCCTCGACAGGGTTAGGGTTAGGTTATGGGGTTTCTGGGGACCGTCGGAAGGCCGCCGGTACTGGATACTTAATAAACTTACTTTAATTATTGGATTTAAGGTGATATTAAACGGATTTAAATGTCTGGAGTGTTTCTATTAGTAAAATAATATTAATAAATGATATTTCGTCCAATAAAATCTTTAATTAGTTGAACGGTGTGTTCGAAGTAGCCAACAACATTGACGACTGACTTGAGAGCCATGGAGACTCTCAAGTACTTATATATAAGAGAACACCAAGATAACTCATCAATTGAGTTCATCAGGACAATACAGCTCATGACAACAATAATATATGATGGATCGTTTGTTATATATTAAGAATTGAACTGATTAAATTAACTTGTTAGTATAAATTAATCTAATATGTTAAGAGTTGCATGGACATCTGTCGGAAAACCGTCTGAATAGGAAGAGTTCCGGCGGTTTTCCGAGGGAATCAAGGACCGTTTCGATTGAGATTCCCCTCGCGCGTGGCTGAAACGTTGCGTTTCACGGCATCCCTTCAGAAGACCCTCGGAAGTGATAGTGATTTCCGGCGGGTTTTCGAGGGGTCTAGATGCATATCATACTTAACTTTAATTATTGGATTTAAGGTGATATTAAACGAATTTAAATGTCCGGATTGTTTCTATTAGTAAAAAAATAGTAATAAATGATATTTCGTCAAATAAAATCTTTAATTAGTTGAACGGTGTGTTCGAAGTGTTCGAAGTAGCCAACAACATTGACGATTGACTTGAGAGCCAGGAAGACTCCCAAGTACTTATATATAAGAGAAGACTAAGATAACTCATCAATTGAGTTCATCAGGACAATACACCTTATGACAACAACAATATATGAGGGATCATTTGTTATATATTAACAGTTGTACTGATCAGATTAAAAATTAATCTAACTGTTCCGGCGGGTTTCCGAGGGCTCTCAGACACCGTTTGGATTTAGATTCCCTCCGAGCTTGACTGAAACGCTGCGTTTCATGGTTTCCTATTGGAAAACTCTCGGAAAACCCTCAGAAATTTAAATTTTGAATAACCGAGGGTTTTCCGACGGAAGTTGGCCCATTAGGGTTTGGGCGCCATTAGACCGTTTAATGAAACGATGCGTATCATGTAGCCGTCGGAAGCCCATCGGAAGCCCCCCGGTATGTGTGAACTTAAACATGAGACCGCGTCTCCTTCCTCACTCTGCGCCGTAACTCCTCTCTCTCTCTCTCGTCTGCCACTATTAACGCCGCCGTCGACGGTGGTTTCCAAAAAAGGAGACCACCATCTTGCTCACGGTGAGTAGAGCTACCTTTCTAACCGATTGGTTTTTTTTATTTGGTTTGTATTTTGATTTTTTTTTTGTCCGAACAGAGCCGCCGCGAACCACCCCGCCGCCGCCTCGTCACCACCGGCACTGACTCCGTCCCACTGCCGTGTCCTCTGCCCGACCGCCGCCGCTGCGCTGCCAGTCGCAGTTCGCTGCGCCACCACCACATCTGCCGCTGCCCGCCGCCGCCGCTGTCACCACCGCTGCCGCTGCCTTTACTACTCTGTCAAGGTAAGTGTTCTTAATTTTTCAATTTGTTAAATTTTATTAAGTTATAATTGATAAATTAAAATTGAAAAAAGAGATATAATTGAGTTATAATTGTTATAATTGAAAAAAGAGATATAATTGAGATATAATTGAGATATAAATTATTTAAGTTATAATTGTTAAATTAAAATTGATAATTAAATTTAAAATTGAAAAATATTTATGTGATAAAATATAATTGAGTGAGTTTGGGTAAACTAATTTCATAAAATATATTTCATAAAGTACAATACATGATTAATAAGAAAGTTAGATCAATTAAAATTTGTACGTATACTTGAAGAGGGGGGCGTACACAATTTCCCGTCTCTTGTGCGACTGGAACATGTCGCGTCCCTGGTTTGAGCCAGTGATCAGACTTGTTCCAATCGCGAAGAGACGGGAAAAGTGTTATGTCCTCATCAATCAACAAAGATAACAATTAAGAAAGTTAGATCAATTAATTAAGCAAAGATCAATTAATTAAAATTTGTACGTATACCTGAAGAGGGGCATACACAATTTCCCGTCTCTTGTGCGACTGGAACATGTCGCGTTCCTGGTTTGAGCCAGTGATCAGACTTGTTCCAATCGCGAAGAGACGGGAAAAGTGTTAGGTCCTCATCAATCAACATATATAGTGGTATAATAAGAATAGTTATTTGATGGAAAATTTGACCAAAATTTTGATATTTGTTGATTGTTATGTTTGATGATAGTATGTTCATATATTAAATCAATCTCACGATGATATATGATTGTTGTATAATATGATTGGTATATGTTATGATATTGATGTTCAAATTACAAATGTTGCTAAGAACCTTAGGGTAGATGACTTTGACTGGGACCGGTCCTTATCTCCGGCAATTGATATTTATTGGTTGACTTTGGATATATATAGGGGCACTCTGTCGAAATTAGGTTAACTGAACATGTGTTTAATAAAAACTTATGTAATAAAGAGATATTAATGTAAAATATGTTTAATGAAATTTCCAACAGTGCACTAGGTTGCTAGACTGTAAAACACACTATAATGTCTCGTGCGGATCGATCGTGGATGTACAATAGGCTTCATCATAATAGAGGCGGAATTAAATCATCGTTCATTAGAGGTCTCGATGTGTTTATGGATGTTGCATGTAGAACTGAAGAGTACATTGCAAAGGGTAAGATAAGGTGTCCGTGTGCCAAGTGTAGGTGTCGGAAACTTTCAGAGGTTGATAATGTAAAGGTTCACCTTATGCAACATGGTTTTAAAGCAGACTATTATGTGTGGACCCAACATGGGGAGGAAATTACGGTAGAGGAACATGGTGGATCGGGAGTGGGTGAAAGTAGTAATCCTGTTGCATGGCAAGAAAATTTGAATTGTTACGAGCAGATGATTTTTGACGGATACTTCCCGGAGACAAGAGAAATTCCCGAACCGGTTGAGGAAGTCCCTAATGAAGATGCACAAAACTTTTTTAGACTACTGGATGCTGCACATCAACCTTTATGGGAAGGTTGTGTTCATTCAGAACTATCCTTAGCGGTTCGAATGCTTAGTATTAAGTCTGAGGGTAACCATAGTCAGTGTTCATTTGACCAGTGGGCAGATTTGATACGTGAGCTTAGTGTTCAACCAGATTGTATCCCAAAAGACTTTTATCAAGCTAAGAAGTTGGTTAGTAAATTAGGATTGTGCGAGGTGAAGATTGATTGTTGCGTCAATGGGTGTATGTTGTACTACAAAGATGATTCAGAGCTTACACAATGCAAGTTTTGTGAAGAACCAAGGTATAAACCCAAACGTCGTGGCAGTCATAGGTTTAAGGAGGTTCCTAAAAAAAGAATGCATTATTTGCCTCTTATACCTAGGCTAAAGCGATTGTATGCCTCCATGAGTTCTGCTCCGCACATGAGATGACATTTTGATAATCAAAGGTTTGATGGTGTGATGACTCATCCGTCGCATGGGGAAGCATGGCGACATTTTGATCAAACGCATCCTGAATTTGCCGCGGAGCCTCGAAATGTGCGCTTAGGTTTGTGTTCTGACGGATTTACTCCCAATAGACAGTTTGGTAAGCCTTACTCTTGTTGGCCGGTTGTGATAACACCGTATAACCTACCTCCTGAAATGTGTATGAAAGACCCATACTTGTTCTTAACATGTATAATCCTCGGTCCAAATAACCCAAAAGCAAAAATTGATGTGTACCTTCAACCGTTGATTGATTAGTTGATTGAGTTATGGAATGAGGGTGTTATGGTGTACGATATTTCCTCCAAGCAAAACTTTCAGATGAGAGCAGTATTAATGTGGACTATCAACGACTTCCCCGCATATGGGATGTTGTCTGGGTGGATGACACAAGGAAAATTAGTGTGCCCGGTTTGCATGGATGACACCAAGGCATTTACCTTGAAGTATGGCGGAAAGAACTCGTGGTTTAATTGTCACCGGAGATTTTTACCAGATGATCATCCATATCGGCGTAACAGGTACGGTTTTAAAAAGAACACAATCGAAAGAGATCCACCACCGGTAAGAATTACTGGTGAAGATTTATGGGAGGAGGTAAAATATATACCCAAGATCACAGAAGTTGGGCAGCAAGTGAAACCACAGGGGTATGGGAGAGATCATAACTGGACTAAACAAAGCATATTTTGGGAGCTTCCATATTGGAAGGATCTATTGGTCCGTCATTGTCTAGATGTGATGCACATAGAAAAGAACGTATGGGACAACATAATGCACACAATAATGGATACTGATCGGACCAAAGACAATATAAAGGCAAGATTGGATGTGGCTGAGTACTGCAGACGACCTGAGTTAAATTTGCAGGATCTAAGGGATGGACGTGTTTGTAAGCCGAAGGCGTCGTATTCATTAACCAAGACTCAGAGAGAATCAGTTTGTAAATGGGTGACGGAGCTCAAAATGCCTGAGAGTTATGCCACTAACTTGGGGAGATGTGTCAACCTTGATCAAAGTAAGTTTGTCGGCCTTAAGAGTCACGATTGTCATGTCCTCCTGGAGAGCTTGCTTCCTATAATGTTTAGGGAGCTGCCCGACCATGTTTGGAAGCCATTGACGGTGTTGAGTGAATATTTCAGAGACTTATGTGCAACAACACTCAAGGTAGATGATCTTATCACCATGGAGGCGAATATCCCCATGATCCTGTGCAAATTAGAGAGGATTTTTCCGTCTGGGTTCTTTAACTCGATGGAACATCTTCCAATTCACTTGGCATATGGAGCGAGGGTTTGTGGACCGGTGCAATATAAGTGGATGTACTCATTTGAAAGAGAAATGGAAGTCTATAAGCGGACTGTCAAGAACAGAGCACAGATGGAGGGTTCAATTTGTCAGGCATACTTGGCAAAAGAGACATCAAATTTCTGCTCATATTACTTCCAGGATAATGTCCAGTCTCGCAGAACAAGGGTTCCCCGCAACGATGACGGAGGAGAGAGTGAAATGTAACCACCTTTGTCAGTATTCAATCAACCAGGCCGAGCAACTGGTCAATCTGTGGATCGATAGTTGACGGTTGGGGAGTGGACTTCTGCACACCTCCACGTGTTGCTAAATTGTGACGCGGTCACACCGTATCGAAGGTAAAATATCAATCTTTACAACCTAATTCTAAAACAATGTAAATAAAAGTTCATCTAATCTAGTCTTATTAATAAATGATAGGTACTATGAACAAATTCATGGGGAGGATTCTCTTCAACAATTTCCGGCATAGTTCAAGGGCTATGTAGGTTTACCGTAATAAAACATTTAATTGGTATTGAAATTTTTTTTCATCACCTTGTGTAACAAATCATTTGTTTTTGTGAATAATACACGTAGGTACAAGATCCCTCACATAGGGTAACTGACCAATTTTTGCAAGATATAGCTTGGGGACCAAAAAATAAAGTGCACAGTTGGTCAATATACTATGTGAATGGATTCAAATTCCACACTGTAGATTGGGGAAAGGAGAGGAACTCATATAATTGTGGGGTTTGTGTCAAAGGAGATGCTGGAGAAGGGGAACGAGATTGGTATGGTACAATTAAAGAGATCTTAGAGTTTGAATATATTGGGTTACCGATTAAAAGAATTATGTTATTCTATTGTGATTGTTATGACCCACAACGCCCAACTGGAACTCGATCTCACACTCAGTACAAAATAACTGAGATTAATAGTACACGACGAGAGAAGCGATTTGATCCATTTATCATGGCTCAAAATGCTCGTCAAGTGTATTACTTATCTTACCCTGGAAAGTGTAAGTCGAAATGGAGGGTCGTAAGAAGGACAAAACCAAGAGGGCGAGTTGAATATGATAACGAATCCGTTCTCGACGACCAAGCTTATCAAGTGGATGACCAGTTCCCACAAAGGTTGATTACTGACACTACCATGCCTCCCAACCTTTTATCCGATACAGGTGAAGTTGATATTGTTGAGAGTCCATCACATACAGTACGAAGCGAACCCCATAATAGTGAGAGTGAGGATGAAAGTGAAGAAACGGAAGGATCCGAGGATGAAGATGAAAGTGAAGAAGATAACGACCGATGAAGTCTTCAAGTATATATATATATATATATATATATTTAATCATATACTAATTGTTTAGGAGAAAACAAAAAATGTTTACAATTAACAAGTTTACAAAATATTATTTTACAGATACATATGGCACCACGTGGACGAGGTCGTTCCAAGAAGGACGACCCGCTGAGGATTCGAGGTTCCACGTCCTCAGACGCAGCACAGACTACTCCCACCGATCCTTCAGAGACTGCCGTCACCCCACCCGCGTCAGTACCTGGCCCACAGTCTGGGGCTATTGGAGGTGCTCCAGAGCCCCATGTAGTCACTACTGATAGGAGCCACCCCGTTACTGGGGATGGGAGTCAGCCCACGGATACATCTGATCGTTACCCCGTGGGACATGAGTCCACTCGGATCAGATGGGATGGCAAGAATGGGTAAGTTTTAAAAATTAATTTCACTATCATGGATAAACAATATTTGTACTAATTTGTAATTTAAAAAATAATGGTTTATATTTTGTAGTTGGATCCCGTTTAAGGATGAAGCTCACAAGATTACGGAAACCATACAGAGCCATTTTGATGCTCCGTATCTGAAGTTCTCCAAGATCCTTGTGCCCACGAGAGACATGTGGTATAGGGAGTGGAAGGTAAACTTTAATTTATTCACTTTTTAATAATCCAACTTAGCTTATTATGATCTTTTCTGTACATTCTATTGGATACTAACTTTTTTTCCTGTAAACGTTGCAGAAAGATTTTCTGATATTCCCTGAGGAGGAGCCAGCCATCAGACGGGCTTGGAACTTCAGGGCCGGGAAGAGGTTCCGGGAGATGCTCAGGGATATTCGGGACGGGACTTCACGCTTTCAGTGGATCCCTGAGCGTCACCTCCAGGTGCTGCGGGAGCACTGGGCCACTGATGCCTTCAAGGCTGAGCAGGCTCGCAACAAGCTGAATCGGGCCTCACTTAAGGGTGGTTCCCTCCACACCGGCGGCTCTACCACTGTTGAGGGCACACGAGCACGATTAGTATGTACATAATGTTTAATATCAATTAACTATGTTATTAAACCTATTGTTTTAGCACAAAATACTAACATAAACTCACTTCAACACAGGCCCGAGAGTTGAGGCGCACCCCCACTCACAGTGAGGTCTTCGAGCAGACCCACATGAAGAAGACTGAGAGGGGGAAGGAATGGGTGGATGAGCGCTCCAGGAACACCTATGTGAGTATACATATAAAATTTTTCTCTATATAATTTTGTGAGTAAACAGTTAATCTTTATTTACAATAGCACTTACATTTTTTAAAATTGTTTTGATACGTTGCAGGCAGAGTTCAGGCAGAAGTTTGATGAGGCAACACAGGCCTATCAGACTCAGCTTGATGTAGGAGAGACAGTCGAACCTCCTAGTGAGGATAATATTTGGCTGGAGACTGTTGGTGGGCCATATAAGGGCCGTGTTTATGGTACCGGCATTGCTGGGTTCACCGACACTCTATCTCCTGCATCGGCCTCTGCATGTGGTTCTGCTGTTGGAGATGACGCTCTTAGGGACCGTGTGCATGCCATGAATGCAGAGCTCCAGCAGCAAGCGCAGACCATCCAGGAGCTATAGCAGAGGCTGCAGAGCCAGGAGTCGGACAAGAAGAAGATGAAGAAGAATATGAAGATGTTATTCAAGATGTTTGCGTCTTCTAGCTCTTCCGGAGCCAACCTGCCATCGGGTCTGATCGATGATGATGATGATGATGATGATGATACCAGTGGTGATGAAGGCCACCCGGACTATGAGTAGTCCGTTTCTTTATACTATTTTATTCTTATGTTTCTCTGCTACATTCTCATACATTTAATTTCTTTGTTATTGTTATACTATTTTATAATTTAATTTTTCATAATATTTGTTTAAATAATATATATAAATATATTGATAAAACAATTCGATTATTTCGTACTAATGATAGCAGATATTATTATTCAATTTTATATGTTAATCTCATACAGAACAAATTTCACAATAAGAATAAAAAAAATTGTTATTTCCGTCGGAAATTAATGAAATTACTGTGTTGCTTATTAACCAAAAACCATCGGAAATCTCTCGGTAACTTCTAACCCAAACCGCCGGAAAACGACCAGAAATATTCGACGGCAATTTCTAACCCTACCCGTCGCAAACCAATCGGAAACTTCCGACGACATCCCTAACCCTAACCGTCGGAAGTCCATCTTAAACTTCCGACGAGCTTTCTAACCCTAACCGTCGGAACTCTATCGGAAGCCTCCGACGGTTTTTTCGAAATAAACTGTCGGAAGTTCCTCGAAGATATTCCGACGGTTTTTCTTCAATTTGCCGTCGAAGGTTTTTTCCGACGAGCCGGATTCCGAGGGGTCATTTTTTGAAAAAAACCGTCGGGAACCCATCGGAATTTATTTTTTTCGTCGGAAGCTCATCGGAAATCCCCTCGGAATTTTCCGTGTTTCTAGTAGTGTTAATTCGTAGAACATACAAAGTACACTCCAATTATACATCCATCAATACATCAAGCAATACGTCTAATACACTTATGCATACAATACTCTCATAAACTAATTAGATCAAGGTTAACTATCATTAATTGCCCTTAATTAAGAAAAAAAAATTCAAAAGTGAGGTGTTACAACAATGAGAATATAAAAAAGGTTCAAGTTGTGGTGTTGGGAAATAAATAGAAATCTTTTGAATGTGAATGAAGAGGATTGAGTGTGACTTGTGTTTAAAATAAGGGGGCGTTTGGTACGAGGTAATCTGGATAGATTACCGGTAATCTTGCAATTAAATTACCTGGTAATCTATATTGATTCGTTTGTTTTGACAAAGATAGAGGTAATGTGGATTACCCTCAGGGGGCGTTTGGCACATTGCCGTGCAAGATTACTAGTAATCTTAATCTATATTACCTTGCTGATAGATTACCTCCAATTAAATTACCGGTAATCCACATTACCTTGTTTGGTATACACAAATAAGATTACCAGTAATCCACATTACCTTGTTTGGTATATTATCCACATTACAAGGTAATCTATATATATTACTATAATACCCTCTAAATAATTATAAAATGAATTAATCAAATATAATTATATTACATATATTATTAAAATACTTAAAATACACATAAAATGAATTAATCAAATATAATTATATTTTAAATTTAATATCAATATTTTTCAGTTTTGACATTAATATAATTATTTACTAAAAATAAAAATCCATTAAAATAATTATAATATTCTTACAAAGTGTACAACATAGAAATAACAAATATAACGCAATAACGAAAAAAAAAATCCAACAAGAAATATTCTTGCAAGAGTTCAACATAGAAAATTATGTGGGTGATTGAGAGTTCAACGAAGGCTATGTGGGGTGATTGAGATAGATTAGGATTTGTGTTAGAAAATTATAAAATTAGGAATAATAGTGTATTTTGTTAGAGGGGTAATGGTGTAATAAAATAAATTAGAAGAGTACCTAGGGGTGGTAATCCATATTGCCACCTGACACGGGGGTAATCCACATTACCACGGAGGTATAATCTTCTAATTTATTTTATTACACAATTAAATTATCACCCCAAGTATAATCTTCTAATTTATTTTATTACACAATTATTCATTACAAATTACACTACTATTCCTAAATTTATAATTTCCTAAACACACTACTGTAACACAAATCCTAATCTATCAACCACCCACCGCGCCTTCTCCTTTAGCCACCGCGCCCTACTGCTGTGCGCCACCCTGCTGCTGCTGCGCGCCACCCTTCTACTGCTGCGCGCGACCTGCGGCTGCTGCGCGCGACCTCGCCTACGCCAAGCCTTCCCAGAGCACCGTGCCTGCGCCAAGCCTTCTCGGAGCACCGCGCCCACGCCCAACCTTCCCTAAGCACCGCGCCCAATCTTCCCGGAGCACCGTGCCCGCGCCTGCGTGTTCAGCCCAGTGTAGCCTAGTGTTCAGCTCCTTGACACGCTCAATTCTTTTATCCAATTTAATTTGAAGTTTCAAGAGTTACTTAATATTGAAATGTGTTTTAATTGTTATTTAAATTTTATTTTTATTTCAATTTCATAATTTAAATTTTAATAATATATATAATATAATTATATTTGATTAATTTATTTTATAATTATTTAGAGGGCATTATAGTAATATACCTACATTACCTTGTAATCTTTTTAATATACCAAACAAGGTAATGTAGATTACCAGTAATGTTATTTGTATATACCAAACAGGGTAATGTAGATTACCGGTAATTTAATTGGAGGTAATCTATCTACAAGGTAATCTAGATTACCGGTAATCTTCCACGGTAATGTGCCAAACGCCCCCTAAGGAAAATGTTATTTGTACATATAATAATATACATCCATCCATTTTTCACCCATTTAAAAAGTTGACAACTTTTATGAATATATTGGCAACTTGCCAACATTTTTATAAATTGCCAACATTTTTATAAAAGTTGCCAACTTTTGAATGAGTTAAAAATGAGTGGATGACACAGTATTTACAAATAGCATTCCCCTTAAAATAAGGGAAAATATATTTGTACAACATAAAATACAACAACGTATTTTACACCGTACATGTTTGTTACCCATTTATAAGGCACGTACGCGCTCAATCATTTGGTTATTCTAATCATTATTTTCTCTCATATTTCTTTTTTTTTTTTTTCATTCTCAATCAACACACTACAACATTCTTTTATCATTAAATCTTTTTTCTTCTTCATCATAATCACAAAATCAATATTATTCTCTTTATTAGTATCAGTTCAACTTTTTTTATTTTATAATTGAAAAATTTTCATATTTTTAGTACTTCTTATTGTTTTCTATTTTTATATTCACAAAAATAATTATATTTATAATTTTAGTCAATTTCAACATAATTTTTCTTATAAAATGTTTTATCAGTGAACATATTTTGTACTAATCAGTGAATATTGATGAGATTCATAAATTTGAGATATAAAGTGAACACATACATATATTTTAACTGAACACATAATACAATATAAAGTGAACACATGCAGTAACTGAACACATAATATAATACAAAGTGAACACATATTATAACTGAACACATAATACAATACAAAATGAACACATACATATATTGTAACTGAACACATAACACAATGTAAAGTGAACACATATTCACACTGTAATTGAACACATAATACAAACAAAGTGAATACATTCATATACTCTAACTGAATACATAATACAATTCAAAATGATAAAATTCATGAGTTGAGATATATTTTTTAAATAAATGTGTTCACATCTCATATTTAAATGTGTTCTTCATAATAAATAAATGTGTTTATTTTCGATAATCAAATGTGTTCATTTGCTATTGAAATATGTGTTCATTTTAAGTGTTAGAATATGTTCGCGTATGCGCGTACTGTACACGCGCACGTCCGTGAAAATGGGTATACAAAATGACGTTATTCATTTTTGTTACCTAATTTCCGTATTATACAATGTTTGTTACATTGTTAGTCTTTTGTGTTGTACACGTAGCACTGTTTTGTTAAAATAATTCACTTATGACATTCAACTAAAATTCACTTACATTAATCTTCACTTATGTTTATAGTTTTTTTATTTCGAAGGGTGCATGTGTAATATGTTTAAAATAATTAATGGAATTAAGTAAGTGTTATTTTTAAAAACAGAAGGGGATAAGTGTAATACTAATGAATTTCAAGGAAGATTAATGTAATTATGTCTATATTATTTATGATATGTATAGTTTACTATATTCAGTATATATAAGATTTTAATGAATTTTTTTAGTTTATTAATATATTTTTATTGTACATGTGACGCTACTTATTTTTTAACGTTGTATTGCAGAACCACATAGCTCAACAATGCTATATGTACATAATTTTTCAATCATTTTCAGCCACCAACACACTTTTTAAAATGAGGTCTATAAAAATATTAATAATAAATTATATACATGTATTATGGGTGGTGGATGATCACAGCATTTTGATGTACAATACAAGAAGCATTGTTGTAAATAACTATTCTCTCGAGCATTGGTTCTGGAGAGTTAAAACCTAATTAGTTGTCATCACACTCGTGTGTGGTGGTAGAAGGATCTTACACTTAATAAAGTAATAATGTTTGACGTACAATAGAAATACGTTCAACTTATATCCAACGCGTGCTATCCATGTTACAGAATGTATGTATAGCACACATCTTGTAACATGAATAGTACACGTTGGATACAAGTTGGACGTATTTCTGTTGTACGTCAAGCATTATTGCTTAATAAAGCATAGGAAGATAATCGCAAATGAATGAGACCCTCCAACCACTTTCCATTCTTGAAGCAGGCAAAATCATTCTTGATGGTCCTTGGCCCCTCTTGCATATTTAATTTCTTGTCAACCATATACTTTTGTTTCCAAATTCCAAGTCACGGTTCTATTTACAGCTTGTTACCATCTATAATTCTAATTGTGCCATAAGAAGAACAAAAATGATTGAAGATTTTCTAAGAAGTTTTTACTATTATTTAATTGTGATGAATGGTACTTTGAGAATCTTTTTATTCTACCACTAAATTATATGAAGAAAGCTCTAACTAGAAATTTTACTAGACGATGCTCAAAAATCATATGAAAGAATGCATGACAGTACTTGATAATCATGGACAACCGGCGGATAGCTTCATTATTCTTGGATTAATGCTACATGTAAACCATAAAATCAGCTATCATCCGTCATCAAGTATAATAATCCAACATTTTGAAACTAATAATCCAACTTTTATTACTCTAATATTTTTAAAAGTTGGATTACTAATTTTAAAATGTTAAATTATTAGACATGATAGCTGATGATGGGTGATTTTGTAATGTACACAAAACATTTCTCTTATTTTTTCACATAGCATTGCTAGAGGTACAACAAAAAATCAGCCAAAACAGCCAACAAATAGGAATTTGGTTCACAATCACTCAGCCCATTAAAAATATACTCATGATTAAAAGTGATATTTGGGCCATAAAATATTAAATGGACTTTATTAGCTGTTTTAACTAATTTTTTATTGTGCCCCGAACATTTAAGTTTTTCACACATTTAAGTTTTTCACACATGGTAAGGGAGGAGATGATGATCCATGAAACCAAAGTAATACACCCGTGATATGCTCCTCCTGTATTTTAAGAAGAGTAATGATATTTGTACGTATTTTTTTGTATGTAAGATAAACATACATGTAAATCCAAGGGTGAAGAATAAAAGTTAAAGAGTTGGAATGATGTCACATTAAAATCTAATAGTAATAAAGTGGGTGGAGAAAAATATATAAGAGAAAATGTACGTACGAATATCATTATTATTTTAAGAATATGCCGTAGCAAGTGCGTGACTATTTTATGCAATAAAATATTAGAGATCCATGATTATTCTAACATCCAACCACCCCTGCTTTTTTCTTTGTCCTTTAGTGATAATAACACAAGGAGACAGAGTCAAATTGAGAACATATATAGCTACGTTAGTCACTCGAAATTAATAAGGCATCCCATAAGCTACAAATTTCATTGCACTCCAGAATCTAAAGGAAGACAAGTCAACTTTATGTTTCTCCAATGATTAGTTGTTTAAGCCATGATAACCCTAAGAGAGCTCAATTATTGATGTCTGTTTTTTATCCTTACTTTAAAATAACCGTAACTACTTTGAACTGATATTTTTTTATTTGTTCAATTTTAAAAAAATAATTTTCCTTTTTATTAATCTATTTTTAAATTCTAGATAATATTTATTAAATTTTTCATCTATACCCCTTATTAATTGAAGAAAATAAATATATTTAATGAAGTAATTAATTTTTTCATTTCCTTGTAAAATACTCTTATAATTATTTTAAATTAAGAATTTCTTAATCATTGTCTGTGCATTTAAAATTGTAAAAAAACAAATTAACCCATTTTATCAATATGATTACAGACAAGATTAATTGAACTCCATTATACAGTTAAACAAGTTAATTGAAATGAAAACAAAGCAACAGGTATCAGTTTAGCAAAAATTATTTTAGCAAATTATATTCAAATTGCTAACAACAGATTGAAAATTCTGTATTTACCAAAAAAAAAGATTGAAAATTCTGTACTAGAGAACTACAATTGAACATCCCATTTCAAAGCTTAGCCTTTTTATTTTCTCTCTCTTTTTGTTCCCCCCTTCCATTTTTAGCCAATCAAATATCCCTTTATTCTCTAATTCATTTTTTTTTTCCTTTAATACCTTTATAACAGAGAGAAAATTAAAATATAAAAATAATAATATAAAATACATTAAATATTATTTATTTTTAAACTTATTTAATTAATGTGTGAAAATATGAAATTTTACACTTATTAAAAAAAAAAAGGAAATACTTGGGGCACAACAAAAATTCAGCCAAAACAGTCAAAATAGTGTGCACAACATATATAATATGAAATGCACAACGTATGTCACATACGGTGCACAACATATATCACTTATTATGCACAACATATATACATGTTGGAGCATCATCTTTCCTTGCAACATGTAATATATGTTATGCACATCATGTGACATATAGGTAGCGTTTGGTAGCTGTCCCAGGACACACAAGACAGAGACTGAGAGAGACTAATTATGTTTGGTGTATGAGACAGAGACACAGATGGACAAAAATTTTTATCCATGGACAGAAAAGACACAAAATTTGTGTCCACTCCAGAAGTGAATGACTGAGATGGACTGATTCTTTTAATGAAATTTTATGACCAATATACCCTCCATCACTTAACATAATTCACATTATGTATATCCAATGTCATTTTTACATGTTTTTATATCATTTTCACTATTATCAAACACAAAATAAAAATAATTTTTGTGTCATGTCCACTGTTACCAAACACCATATAGAGACACAGTCCCTTTATGTCTCTGTCCATTTATGTCTCTGTGTCTCTGTCTTCACTGACTTGGGACAGCTACCAAATACTACCATAGCGTGCAAAACATGTAATACTAGTTGTACAATTTATATTAAAGATGATGCTCCAACATGTATATATGTTGTGCATAATAAGTGATATATGTTATGCACCGTATGTGATATACGTTGTGTATTTCATATTATATATGTTGTGCACACTATTTTAACTGTTTTAGCTGAATTTTTATTTTACCTCTAGTCATGCTCTTTTCCTTATGTTTGTTTCTTGTTCTGCTCGTTTCTTGTTCTGCTCCCATCCCATAGCTTCATGTCATGAACGAGACAGAGTAGAGAAACAGCTCTCGGACCTAGTTAATCCAGAACTAGGAATCTCTCTAATAATAGTCTTAGTTGGACTACTTGGTGTAGACCTTACTCTGGGAGATTCAAGACTCCGCCTAAGAATCTGTCTCATTGCTGATATCAAATGCACCGTTGGGTTTAGAGGAGGCCCTGAACTCTTGAACTTTTTGCAGAAACTCATGTGTCTAGCCATCGCTTCTTCTGTGCCCACAAGTCTCTTATCACACCTTACAATCTCATCCTTAACTGCTTCACCACATAACCCACAAACCCATTTCCCCTTGTACCGCTCTCTGATTCCTTCTATATATGCTAAAGTACACTCTTCCGTAAGCCCACAGCACTCACAAGTGGCAAACTCAACTTCACTATGGCTAACTAGTATGCTGGCTGCTGCTTGAATTTCCGGTGCTGATATAACCATCGGATCACTGATCATAGTTGCAGACATCTTCAATCACCCTGTCAAGAAAATTTAAATCTTTTTGTTAACAATCTCAGAACACGGACGCGAATATGGACACGAACACGGCGTATATATGAATATATAATAAATATTTTTTTAGTAAATTTAACTTAATTTGGGTTAAAATACATATTTAATTTAAGTATTTTGAGTCAAGTAAATTTAGGTTGAATTTGATCTAAAGTATCTTCGTAAAGTATGAAAAGATCAATAATGAAAAAAATGTGTCATGTCCACGGTGTACCCGGCCAGTGTATATAGTGTGTCACGACGTGTTCGATGCGTGTCAGACAGCGTCACCGAGTGTCAGTGTCCACCAGGTGTTGGAGACATGTCCACCGAGTGTCGGTGTCCACCAGGTGTCGAACACCTAAACACGCCTTAGCATCGGTGTGTCAGTGCTTCCTAGTAATTGTTGTAGTAATAAACTTTTGTATTTGGTGTTTGATAGAAAAAGAACAAAAGAATTGACAAATAGAAGATAGAAAAAACCTCCATCAATATGCTTCTATAAATGCAGTTTTTTTAAAGTCAAATAAGGGTAATGCTATAATAGCATCCATATGAGACATCAATCAACATAATTGGAGATAAGAAGAGTTCAAAATTTGGAGTGAGAACCATATTACTTATCAAGAATAAAAGATAGGATATCCACAAGATGTTCAAAACTGTAAATATACGTACTGTATTTTCAATAATGCATACATCTCATATCATCTCATATCATGTATAGCAGATATTTGGATACTTGATGGACGTATTTCTGATGTACGACAAGTATTATTTTATTGATGTATTTTGGCCTCAATAAACACAATATTAGATGTTTATCGCGTGAACAAAAACATCAAATGGTTCTTCAATCAAGAAAGAATAAATTGTTTCAGTCAATGAAAATAGTAAGAAATGATAAACAAAATATTCAATCAGGCTCTTCTTTCTTAGATTTTCGCTGTACGCAAGAAAAGCATATATATAAAGCAAGATTATGAAACAAGTGCATCATTAGCAAGAAAAAAAATCAGGGATGTGATAGATATTGAGCTAAAAATGACAAAAAAGAAAAAGAAAAAAAAAAACTCAAGATAAAATTTGATGACGATTACCAGCAGATAAAAATAAATCAAATCCTGCTTTTTATCTTTCTCTACTTGTGGTTGCTGGGTAATATTCTCTTCTTATCTCTCCTTCAGCTATATTTTCTTCCTCAGTTAAAATCTCAGACATGAAAACCATTTCAGATAAACTTAAGTCCCCAAAGACACCCCTCTTGCTCTCTTCAGTCTCCTTCCAGAATTAAAGAAAATTTATTTATTTTTATTGAAAGGATATATTTTTGAAGAAACACTAATCTTATGAGCAAACAAAGTGATTTGCTTTTTGTTTCTCCACGGGATCCTCACTAAACTATGGATGTGAATAAAGGGGACTTAAATGGAGAGAGAGAAGGGGAAGCACTTTCTAGAGAGAGAAAAGATATATCGACCGGGTCAATTATTAGGTGCTCCGATAATAAATAGTACTAACAATAAAAAATCAATCCATACATGGATCTATTTTTTGATTTTAATCCAAATAATAATTGAGATTGTAATGAGTTGAGTAATTATGGCCCAAAATTTTATTTATTGGCTGATTGGACTGGTTTTATATTGCTCTTCATTTAGCATCACCCTAAATATTATTTGTTATTCTAGATGAATTATAAGTTTATAACTACACATATTAGTAAGAGAAAAAAATTGATTTTAAAGTATAAATAAATAGTTGAAATGTGATAATAAGTAAAAACTGATTTGATTTGAGATCATCCAATAATTTCTCTATTGACAGAAAGAAATTCAAGATAAATACTTAATACACAACAAAATTTAACCAAAACAGAGTAATATATTAGTACTATATATATATAATATAAAATGTAAAACTCATAGACTATTTTAGCTGATTTTTTAGTCTCGAAATCCAATGATTGAAGCTTTAAGGAGGTTGACTATATGGTATATAATTCCGCATTGGCATATTTCTTTCTTGAATTTGTGGATGCTTGGTCATTGATGATTGGATTGCCAACTAAGCATTCGATATCGTAAGCCTCTTCTTAGCCAATATGTGATATTCGGATCTTTCGGATATATTTCACAAAAATGGTTTAAATGATAAATTTATTTTTATTTCACAAATGGAATGTAACGTAAAATTGAGTTAGAATATAAGTAAGATTACATAATTTTAAATATTGGATTATATTAGACTTGTTGAGTGACTAATTTAGTATCAAATTTAATGTATGCATAAAGTATTTTACAACTGTTTTTATAATAAATGGAACGTAGTTTTATTTGGTATATTGATGATGAAGTTTGAATCTATAACTATATGTAAATGATTGAAATTTTTTATTGTTTAGGATATTAAACCCAGATAGTAGAGGCTTTTTTTTTTTTTATGGATTCTGGCGTTAAGCTCAAAACAAAAGAAGATTACAAGGAAATAATTCGGAGGAAAGAAGCACCCCCTTCTATCAACATCATACATCAGTGAAATAAAACTAGTAGGAACATCTATGACCAGGGAAAATGGTTCGTTCAACTTGTGGTTGTGCTTAGCTAAGTTGTTTGCACATAAATTGCTCATAAATTATGGGAAAATGCTACTTGTACATACAATAATACATATCTACCCATTGTCCACTCATTTAAAAAGTTGGCAACTTTTATGAATATGTTGACTCATTTTTGCGCCACCTTTAAAGAGAATTTAGGGTTTTATGAACTTCCCTTGCTCTCTCAAATGCCCCACCTTATGTGTGGTGTTTCTAGGGTTTCATGATCTTGTCATAAATGCAATATCTTTCCTAGTATGTGCCTATTGTGGCCTTCCATGGAATCTTCATATGTTGATTTTTGGAATCTTAATTATTCTCTAGAATCTTGTCATTGTATGCTTGCGTCTTGGAGATTCTTCTGGAATTTTGTGGATTCTTCCGGAATCTTCTAAATCTTGGCAATATTTTCTGGAATCTTCTAGAATCTTTTGATGACCCACATAATTTTCTGGAATCTTTTGACAGCATATATAATCTTCTGAGATCTTCTTATGTCTTAAAGAATCTTCTAATCCCTTATAGAATCTTATAGATTCAACAGAATCTTTAGGAGTTTGACAGAATCTTTAATATTATTGAAACATTCTGTCATAAATGCAAGATATATTCTAGATATCACTCTAGGTGAATCTTTTATATCAAAGTGCATTTAAATGCTCCACACAAGATCTTTTTTTTTCCATTTATACATGTATATATGTGCAATATATATTTATATATGTATATATAAAGATTTTGATTTTGACATATGTATTTAAATATAGAATTTTGATTTAAATATTCTCCATTTAATATAATATATGAGCCATATTTAAGGGTGGGAAATCCTAGTGTCTTCATGATTATGTTTCCCTTTTTAATATAATCCCTTGATGATGTGGCCTGAGAATGCTCATTTAGTTGATATTTTATTCCTCATATTTGAGCAATTGTATGCAAATCTTGACTCTATTCTTAATCTTTTGTTGTGATTATTGCAACTTTGATATATTTGGAGTTTAATGAAAATAAAGGCTAATTGATTGTGTTTTTTATGTTTTTGCAATTCAAAGATGACTTTTGCCCTTAATCTTTGGTATTTAGTGTTTTTAGTGCAGGTCATAGCAATTATTGGAGCAATTGACATCAAGAGCAGAGGAAAGAAGCGAACCAGTGGAATGTTGTCCAGGATCGAGCGCCCCAGCGCCCGAAAGCAATTTTGAATTTAACAGTGCAAACTGCAAACCCCAATGCATCCCAGCGCCCGGGCGCGCAATGCAGTATTAAGTCAGAAAGGACCAATCTGTAATTTGACGCGAGAGATTTATTTGCAGCACCTAAAAAGTTGTTTCCAGTATAAAAAGCAATGCTAGCTCGACCAGAAACAGATTTTGACATATCAGAACTTTTGCCTCCATTTTTATTTAGGTTTTTACTCATTAGGATTCCATTACTTTCGGTTTATGTCCTATTTTTCTCTGTTTCGTCTCCGATTTGTTTTACGCTCAACGTTATTCGTCCAGAGAGCTTAATTTCATCCTTTTACCCTTGCTTTTGATTTAGTTGTAGGTTAAATTCAGTTTCTATCCATTAAACGTTATTCGTTCTTCCTCAATTCAATTGTTTTACGTTATTTTGCTTCTATTCTACTGCTTTTCTACCATTCGTTTCTGATTTAATTCAATGCAATTCATTCATATCTTTCCAATTTATTTTGTATTTTTGTTTCTCTCTATGAATAACTAAGTCTCTTGGTGATTCATGAGGGTATGAGTACCATTGGGGTAAGTTGAGACCTTGAACTTTATCCTTGCAAAGGTTTTCATCATTAATCCTATCATATGATTTGAGATGTGCATGATTATGAATATTTCAGACTATGTGTGTGTTTGAACTTATGTTATTGGCTTGTTCGATCGAGTTAGGTTAATGCACTTGTCATGATTTATGTGTTAATTAAAGCATGAGCTATTAGGGTTGATGTGTGATTAGTGAATTGACTGATTAGTCTTTTTAACTAGGTTAATGTGGTTGGTTTTTAAAGGTTGTTGAAAGCAAAACTAAAGGTGAGATCTCACTGATTAATCTTGTCCTAGATAATCTATCCTTAGAATCACAACAATAGGGTTAGATCTAACTCGGGCGTAAATCTTTGCATTTTCTTGTAGCCAATGATAAACTCCCCAATGAGTGTTCTACCTCATGGATCACTGTTTTAACATTCAATTTAATTTAACTCAATTTACTTTCTTGCAAACAAAACCTCCCAATTTGTGACGACCATAGTTATAAAAACTGAACCGGTGATCGACTCGGTCAAGACACCGGGTCACTGGGTTAATGATTCAACCGGTGAGTCAGTGGTTCAACAGGCGAGTAATTAAACCGGTCTATTAAATTAAATTTAATAATTATATATAAATTAAAAATTAAAATAATATATATAAACTCATAAAAAAAATAAATGCACCACACTACTATACATTAAAATCACATAATAGTATTAGCAGAGATTAGTACAACAAAAGATATATTGAGATTTTTGTTGTGGATAACCACGATTATTAGTTTTATATTTCTCATTTAGTTATTTCACTTAATTGTGTATTTACCTTTGTCCTCAAGTTGCTAAAGGAATTACCACTTTATTTATATCTCTCTCTGTAAGACTAAATTAATAACTATTTAAAACAAATTCATTTTTGCTTCTCGATTCTTCTACACCTCTCTCCTGTCTTTTCATTTCCCCTCAAATTATTATACAGTTCCTTCTCCTTCTGAAACCCAAATTGATTTACGGTTTCTTCTCCTTCTCCTTGTGGGGTGTTGATTTACGGTCTACTACGAGTTTGGGAACGATGAGGCCGCTGACTTGGAAGATGATGAGGGATTCAAGGCTGCTGACGGAGGTGCCACTGATGAAGGCAGCAGGGGCGGAAGAGGGAGAAGGGGGAGTGAGGTGATCTCGTGATCTTCAAGACGGTGGGGTGGTCATCGATAGTGGTAAGAGCTTCTCCATGATGTGGCACATGCAGCAGGAGGATCAGGTGAAGATGATGATAAGGTGCTGTGTTGAGGCGGTGGCTTCGTTGAGGCTGGTTGTTGCGTCATTTTTTTTCTTTTAAGCACAACCCGGTCCGGGTTTTGAAACCCGATCTGGTCACCGGTTTTACTAAAAATCGCACGAGTTATACCGGATCTCACCGGTTTCGATGCTTATCCGATCCAATTAAAGACTCGACCCGATCATATGTCCGGTTCGCGATCGAACCGGTCGAACCGGCCGGGTCGATCCGAGTTATACAACTATGGTGACAACCATCACTACAACTAGCTTGTGAATTGCTTTCATATCCATTCCTTGTGAGAAAAGACCTAGGTTTCCACTATTTGCATCAGGGGTAACTTGGTTATAAATAAAAAAATTTGAGAGTCGCGACCCTCTCCATAAAATTTTTGACACCGTTGCTGGGAAATGGCAATAAAAGCAATCACTAGTTGTGTGTTTTGTGCATATTATCCATAATAGTTTTCTTTTGTTTCTTTAAAAAATAAAAACAACTAAGATTTTTATTTATTTTGTATTGCATTGTATAGCATACTGCATTTTTCACATGTACATTGCATTACATTTAGCATTGTATCTATTAGATTCACTGTTCAAAAAATAGCAATTTCCTGTTCTGATACTCGTGACGGGGCGGCCAGAGAGCGCCAAAGCGCCTGCCTACAGCTGAAAATCGAGTTTTTGTATGACTAAATAAGGCAAGTTAGGAGAAGGTTAATTGTGTTTCAAGAGCACCCGGAAATACCATCGTTTAGACGTTTACTGCTTTGTTTTGTTCTAGCCCTGAGCATACTGATTTGTTTACTATTGTTTAAGATACATAGTCGCTCATGGGAGATTACCAACCTACTCTAAAGGAGCTTATAGCTTGTAGCACCTGACCTTACTCAGCAATCCTTGGAAATCACTTACCCAAGATTGGATACAAAATTTGAGTTTTAGGGGACAATCATCCATTTGCTTCCTAATTTCCACGGGTTGGCCGATGAAGACCCATATCTGCACCTCTTTATTACACATTGTCATTTACTTCATCGAAAGCTTGCTATATAGCTCAAGTAGCATAAAACATATACAAGTGGACCGAAGATCAAATTTAACTCTTTTCTTTTTCTTTTTTTGCTTTAAAAAAGTAACAACTTTTCCAAACATTATAATAAATTAATAAAGTCGTTGAAACAGGGACCGGGTCGGGGCCAACCAAAAAATAAAGAGCAGTTCATGCTCCAACAAAAACTAATTAAAAAAATCATGCAAAAGTAAATAGGAAATACATTTCACTTCCACTTTTTCGTATTTTTTTTCTACCAAGTTTAGAATAATCTTAATTGCAAAACTTTCCACTCTTAATTCCACCTACAAAGTACCGTCACAATGAAAAACCATGCTACTGCAGAAACACTACTCATGCTTTGATCAATCACTGAGAAACTTACGTTTCTTAGTAGTGTTCATGTAAGGTCTAATGACCCATTCTACTTGAGCTTCAGCTTGATCCACCGTTCCCAACTTTATCTGCAACAAGTGTGAGAAAAATGAAGAACTATGGTAGCATTTGTTTCATGTGTACAAGACACAAAATACAATATAGAATAAAAATAAAATATTTGTTTAATGTAGAGTGTATACACATACAGAACATATGTATTTGTACAAGTTTTTTCTATATTTTATGTACACACTCAAGAGTAAATACACAAAATAAATATACTGATACAAGGATTTTAAAGAAAACTTTGTTCCAAATTTATCCCTATTATTTATCCATAATTCCATCATTTATCCTTCTCATTTTTTATCAAAATCCCAAAACAAAATTTTGTACAAATAAAAGTACAAATTTATTCTGTACACACTAAAACAAACACAAATATATAAAATTCACTATATTATATTGTACTTGTATTTTTGTAATGTATTGTATCAACTCTGAAATAAACACTACCTAATTAAACTTGTTTAACAGACAGACTTGTAGCAAGAAATACATTTGCAACTAAGGGTCAATTTAGATCGCAGTGTTTATGACTTTTTTTTAACATACTGAAAATCAAGAGTCATAATTTCTCTGTTTGACAATATAATTTATTACTTTTCATAAAGTTATTTTAGTGTGTTTTGAGAAGTCAAATATTTTGACATCTCATAATAAGTACTATTTTAGAATATTTCAAAAATATATTTTTGTTATTTTATATTTAAATATACAGTGACTATTTCATAAGTTACTTTTTAAAAGTTATTTATGCATAAGAACTTATTCTCCACACTAGCCCTAAAATAATTGAGTAAACCACCTAATGCAAATGATAAAGGACAAATATAAGGGTCGGTTGTTTTTTAGTGTGTTTACTCTTTAGAATTCTATGAAGGAAATAAAAAAGAGTGAAAATAAGGCCAGTTTGATTATTTTATTTACATTTTGTGTTTTCTGCTTTCATAATTATGTGAAGGGAATAGTGAAAACATAAAATGAAAATAGAAATCAAACAAGCCCTAAAATCTTGTTTTCTTTTTTCATTCTTTATTTTTGCTTTTTTTTTCATAGAATCCGAAAAACATGAAACATGTTAAATACAAATCGAAGCCCAAGAGATCTAAGGTTCGAACCAGTAGGAAAATTGAAATTCTAGTTGCAACATAAACAATGTCAACAAGTGAAAGGGAACTGCAGAGTTTTCTTGAATTTAGTTGCATTAAGTTCTTTTTTCCTTAAACTGGAAAATCATCTTTCTTCATCACACCACAAAATGACAAAGCAAACAACAATGAGCTTAATCTTAATGCAAACCTGATAAAGTCGCAACTCAAACCGTGGACCAATTTCCTTTAGTTCAATAGACTTTGGACCGCCATGCTTTTCGTAGATATGATGCCTGTATGTAACGGACATTAGATTTCAAATGAGAAGGAAACAAAACTACCCTCAACCAACAAAAGTATAATGATCAAATAAGTATAATGAGGGCCAAATGCACAAAACCAGAAATACTGAACAAACCTGAATGAGATATAGTCAGACTGGTTGGAAAACGTGACAATACGTTTTGTGTCTGGTTTTGGCACCGGAAACAGATATTTTAGAATATTTGCAGTCCTTTCACCTAACTATCAAAGTCCAAAATCAAATCCAAAATAAGATGATCTGTCAGCACAAAAGCAGTGTGGCTATTACTATAGATAGTAAACACTTTTGTTAATGTAGAGTTTGAAGAAGCATATCCTCTTAAATATAGTCATGAAATTAGAGAAGAAAAAAGAGTAGAAGGAAAAGAAGAGGTGAGGAGAGAGAGAGAGAGAGGGGGGGGGGGGTCAAATGTAAAGTATAAACAGAATCTGATCTTATATTACTCTCAAAATTTACCATTATGTTCTTAGTTGGCTCTCAAACTTTTATTCCTACAAAACAGATACAATACATTGGGGTCTGATTGGCTCGTTTGTTTTTATTTCATTAAGTTGGTATGTTTTTGCTATAAAATATAAAAATTCCACCTAATTTTCAATTTATTTCTTCTTTTAAGATATTTAGTTAAGGAAGGGGTGAAAACAAATTTTTGTTTTCACCATTTATAGAACAAAAACTTGAAAAGTGAAAACAAGAATAATGACTATTGCTTAAGAAGTCAACAGTGCATTTAAGAGAAAATAAATAATTGGATCACTTCAACCAGTCAAGCGACAAATCGTTCGACCACTTGACCGGTTCTTCTGATTTCACAGGCCAGACTAGACCAGCTAGAGGACTCTTGGTTTGGGTTTAAAAATACTGGAAATTAACAAGCCAACAATAGGATCAAATACCCACATTGCCCTTTGAAATAAGTTTGTCCAAACAATTTAGTCAATGCACACCAAATATCATTGCACATTGCACACCAAATATCAGCTGCAGTTTGATACATATAGGAGACTTATTTTGGGCACTTCAAAAACTTTTTGAACCCCAATCACATCATTATTGTATAAGATGTGAAACCATGATATGACAAGACCAGTAAGAATCAGAAAGTTCAGTGATTAATGCAACAGATCATAACTTGGACTTGTATTTTACGGGTGAAATTTAAAATGTATAAAGAAAATAGAGATAGTACTATGAGAACCTTAGTTGAGAAGTTATCAAAAACTAGATGTGGATAAACCTCAGGCATGGTTCCAATGGCTTTTTTGTCTTTGATTTCATGCCTTGTAACCTACAAAATATAACAAATTAACGTATTGTCCCTGAAATAAAAGCAAACACCAAATACTATTTAAGACCAACACTTACCACATTGTGCAATCCAAAATATGCAGTGGGACCAAATGGCAAATGACAAATGATTAAACCATCTGGCACACCACGATGTTCATGAACTAAGACAACATCAGTATAGTCATGTGCACGGCAAGACTCTATAATCTCTGAGATAACCTGAAATGAAATGAAGAACCACATCAATATAAATATCGGGGTACAGGAAGAGATCATAAAGCATTTTGCAGAACAATAGAACTGATTATATTTCAACTAGACTTACTATAGTGCTTACAACAGCAAACAAACACATATTATTCAAGATTGAAAACTGTTTATGTCAAACTAGGAAATAATTTCTTGACAAACATGAGGACCAACTAACACTAAATTTAATTTAAGGTCAAAACATTAAAAATTCAGAGAATTCCCTTAGGTTGCGTTTGATTGGGAGTACAAGACACAAATAAACATACAAATACATAAATTTATAGTGTTTGATTCAAAGACATACACAAATACATAAAATTTAGTGTATTTTATGTTTATTTTAAAAGTGAAGACACAAATACACAAAACCAAATACAAAAACCATCTTTCGAACTTACCCTCACTAGAAAATCACATCTCTCATCTCACCATCATTGCAAACTACATCACCACCACCATCACCCTTTTTCTTCCCTTTTTTCCCCTTAGGTCACTCACACACCAATAACTCCAAAACAACAGGACAGAGGTCACCTCTCAGCGAACATCTCTTTTAGGGTTGAAACGTGAACAATTTATAAGAATGGTAGATAACAAGGTTCAAACCTGATACCACTTGGTCATGGAAACTCCGAAACAATGTTATGAACCATCTCTCCCAAAAGCTTATGCAATTAGGTACGGACATAAGAAAGGTTTTATTTCTAAGACAGACCACACCATGCTCTCTATCTTCTGTCATAACCTTAGCCCAATTATTTGTAAATAATCAGGCGGCTATTTTCTTACGGAATAGATTTTAAGTTCTAGGGGATAGTGATCACTAATTGTAATCTCTAAAAATAGTATTTTTGCATAGTATCAAAGACTCTGGCAGGAACAATGATGGAAAAATGTTTTTTCAGTGTTCTTTTTTTACCAGATTCTTTTGAATATCTGTTGAGCTGTTAGACCAGAATGCCTGCAGTATCATGAAATCTTGCATATACTACGGCATAGGATTGTGTTTACAGCATCTCTTTAGTTTTATTTGTAAATAAGGATATCTTATACTTCCCTGTCGTTCTCTTAGCAAGATACACATCTAGTTACTGATTAATGTTCTTATCAGAAAAAAATAAATGAAAAAGATAACTAAATAATTGACTCTTCAAGTTCCAGAAACTCATACAAGATAAGATAATAGATGGTAAAACAGACAAGGTTACAACCTGGCCACCTCGATTCATTCTTTGTGCATTGGGAAAGACAAAACTCAATTCCTGCACAAAGAAATTAAAATCCCGATAAACAATATGTTGTCTGCAAAGTATCAAACAAGCAAAACAATGTATATTTTTAATTTAACATCTTCAAACAATCAGCAACACAGTTGAAGTGATATCAAACCTTTACAAACTGTTGAAGAGGAGCACTTGGATCCCTGGAGGTGGTTAACAAAATTTTGGTATCTTTTTCCGCAGCATGTGCATACTCATCATCAATGTGTGTTCTCGGGACTGAATTCAGTAGAGCAAAAAGTGGGGAAAATAACAAATTCATAAACCACATCAAAACCTTGTTTTGAAAGAAACAAAAGCAAGAGAAAATAACAAATAAAAAAGGTTCGTGAAAAAGCAACATAACAACTATGACAGTGTGACAGACCAGAGTATTCAGGAGCAATGTAGGGAGATCACTCCTTTTAAATACACGTATAAGAGAAGATGGAAGAAAAGCAACGAATTGTGAGTGATGCACCGCACCTTCAGGGAAGTTAGTTACAGGAGTAAGAAATATAAATAGAGAGAAAAGCTTTCTGTTAAGGCATGGAAAAAGTTAAGTGAAAATTAGGGGGGGAGTATTGGCCTCTCAAAAGCCAAATATCTTGTTATTTCTCGTACATTCATACAATACAAAATACAATTCAGAGGGGTTTATCACACTGATAATCCTTCCTCGATTCCTTACATTCTTTTCTTGTTACTGATATTTCTTCTTCTTCTACTCCTAATCTCTATACTCTTCTTCTAATTCTACATTCCGTCCTAATTATGTGGGAGCTACCAGAGATACCTTACAGACAGTTTTATAGGCTCTCTGCATAGGCATTGCAGTCCAAAGCTATGTAGGAACTTTTACTTGATTTCAAATACTATGTAGGAACTTTGACTTTATTTCAAATATTATGTAGGAACTTTGCTAATTAAATTTCTTGATGTGGTCTCATCAAACTCGATCTGATCTAAATTCACTTAGAGGGGCTCTAAATGTGACGTAAGAATCAAGGTGTTTGAATGGCTTGAAAATCCAGTCAGAAATCCAATTCGCAAACAACCAAGCCAAATGCAGAAAAACAGTATGGAAGCTACAATGATAGTAAAGAGAAAAGGGTATATCAGAGGCAATGAATTTGTCTCTACCCACCCAAATACCCTAGGCCACCTTATATTCAAAATGTTACTAGATGTCATGCTACCCTCCACCTACTTGCCTTACACATTTTGAAATATCTTTTTTCCCTACTCACCTAACGGTCATACTTCTTTCTCTCTCCTCTAACTGACTCCTTTTGCCATTCCCTTTCTCCCTTCCTTCATACAGTACACCCTTATTGGTTTATCGTTGTTGCCCTGTCTAGCCCACTAAATTGTGGCCCAACACATTTGTTCCAAGCCATTCTAGTAGATATAGAGCTTTTGGGTCTACCAATACCCCTTCCATGAGATTCACCTTGGTCCCTCACATTCTCATGCTCAGGGAGATTAGTCCACTTGACCAGCACTGTAGTGGTATTGTTTAATATTAGCCGCTTTTCCAGCAACTCCTTGGGCCTCACTTAAAGTTCTCAGCCCTCAACAAGAAAAGGGGAAGTTGTTGACATGCAGACTAGTTGGTAGAGCCATTTTCAACAGAGAAACATGAAAAACACTATTGCAGACAAAGTAAATTGGAGCCTGTAAGCTACTGCATCTACCCTCTCGACAATTTGAGAGGCCATAAGTCGCTGGCTAGTTTCTTATTCACCCTCTTGGCAAAAGACTTGAAGAGTTAAGAAGATAGGGCTTCACCATCAAGAATGCCACATTATTCACATTGAAATCAACCTCTCGTCTCTTCTACCTTTATCCACCTACTCCATCATACGATGTTGAATTTTTTAGCATTGATCAAGTTGTATGTAAGCTCTACTGGTATGCTGTCTTGCTCTACCAAAGCCAGTCTACCTCCACTACAAATGTGTTCTCCTAAAGGGTATCATAGAAGGTGCTTCCGTCCTATATAGAGCTCAAAATGGGCTCTTTCCAATGGTGATGTAAAGGGTATCATAGAAGGTGTTCTCCTAAAGGGTATCATAGAAGGTGCTTCCGTCCTATATAGAGCTCAAAATGGGCTCTTTCCAACGGTGATGTAAAGGGATACTTGAGGTGCTTCAACCCTCTCTCAGCTCTGCACCAGAACAATTGAGTGGATGTTTGACCCAATGTGGGGGGCTCAGTCCACACATAGGACAAACTTACTAATAAGCACATTGGGCAAAACCTAAGAAGCACGAACAGTGACACAGACACGGGATACGACAAGGACACGGAGACACACCAAACTAAAAAATTACAGGACACAGACACGACATATATATGTATATATAATTCATATTTTAAAAAAAAATTCCTCTTATTTTGGGTTGAGAATACATATTTATTTAAGTTTTATTGGGGTCTAGTAAATTTAGGTTGGGTTGGATCTTAAGTTTTTTCATAAAAAATGAAAAAAGAAAAAATGTGTCATGTCCACGGTGTATCCAACTTTTGTCCATGATGTGTCACGACGTGTCCGGTATGTGTCAGACAATGTCCATCGTGTGTCCAAAACGTGTCCGATCTCAAAAAAAAAATTCTCGGACACGTGTCCACCGCATATTCATGGGGTGTCAGAGTCCACCGGGTATCAATGTCCACCAGGTATCGGACACGTGGACACGCCTTAGTCTGTGCTTCATAGGGCAAAACAAAGTGAGCAATAGGGGGAGAGGAAGAAAAGAGCTGAGCACATGAGCCCATTCTTAAAGTGACAGGTTTTCCTCCACATAAAAACAATATAGAAGTCATTTTGTTCAATTCTAAAATATAATTCTAAATACAACTTTCCATGTACAGTGCCCTCACAATTAGCTCTATGTGCAACATGACCTTTCAATTTGCATATAAATACCTTTCTGAATGAAACATGACCTTAAGTACTCAATCCTCAAAAACAAAACAAACAAGAAACCAAAAAAAGTCATCAACAATAACAGAAACAACACAGCCCACCAAACATTAACATTGTGAAATAACTTAATCCCACTCAATTTCATTCCCTCAACAAGTTCAAACAATATTCACTTTAAAAGCAGAAAGATAAAGGAAGAAGCATGATACCAGCTGTGTTTTCATCCTCGAGATCAATTTCACGACGGAGAGCTGCCTCCTCATTTCTGAGCTCAGTAGGTATTGGCTTCCCGTCTGCATAAATTAAAAATCAAATCAAAACTAATTGAAAAATCCAGTGGAATTAGTAAAAAAACAACAAAGACGAATTTAAGAAATATTGAAAATAAACAAAGAGACAAAGAAAAAAACCTCGGAGGGCTTCTCTGATCTTGCGCTTCTTTTCATATAGCAAGCGCTCTTTTCCTTCTAAGCTCTTCCTATACAAATACTCCCTCCTCATACGAATATGTTTACGCATCATTTTGGCAAGCACCACAGAGAACCAAACTTGCACAGAAGACAGAGAGAATGAAGAGGAGAGAGAGAAACAAACAAGAGGAAGAAGCTGCAAAGGACAAAGAGAAGGGTTTAGGAAACTCAGTAGGGGTGCAAATGATTCGAGCTGAGCTGAACTAGGCCATGCTTGAGCTCGGCTTGACTGAATTAAGCTCAGCTTGAGCTCGACTCGTCACAGCTCAATTATTGCATAAGTTAAAAAGCTAAACCATTTTAAAATTAGTAAATCATACCATAGCTTAAAAAAGAAAGAATACATCATAATATAAAATTATACATAATCCTTTAGCATCCCACCTTACATTCTTCAACCAGGAGTACATAAAAAAAACAAAAAAAGTCCTAAAAAGAAAATACATCACAATGTAAAATTCAAAATCATCCCTATCATAGCATCTTAAATCCTTCAATACATAAAACCCAATATAATACAACTATAAACACTGAACCACTGTAATACATAAAACAACTTGAGCATACTCTCTCACTTGCAAAAATTAAACACAGAACAAACCGTTCCTAAAATTCATACAACTATAAGCAAGATTTTATAAACACAGACCCATGTTCTTAATTCTATGAAAATTTTATTTAATTCTCTAAAGCATTAAAAGAAAATTTTTTTAGAGAACAGAATAGACGCCTACATAACAGAACAGAACCCAAAAATCTTACATTCAAGGAACTCAGGGGACGATTGAGAGGAGAAGAAGTAGAACCTAATGGAGAGAGGAAGAAGAACCAAAGGCGGAGACGGACGTGCGCCGCTGAGAGGAAACACAAAGAAGTTGTACCCGAAGCCCAGAAGGCTCGACCCGACGGCGAGAGAGGAGAGAAGAAGCACCGATGGCAGAGAAGCGGCCGAGAGACTTCAGCCAGCACTGCAGGCAACGAGGAGGCGAGGCGAGGCGAGGCGAGGACGGTCGTTATATGTGAGGCAGGCGCCGTTCGTTTTGTCTGCTGTGTGTGTGTTGTTTTGTGAGTGATAGTGAGGAAGGTGAGGTGGATGGTACAAGGAATTGGGTGGGGGGTTTGACCGGTTGGGTAATTTTTAGGTTTAGGCTTAGAAAATGATTTGGGTTGGGCTGTGTCATACTCTTGGTTTGGGTGGGCTAGACCAAACTTTAATACTATTTTTTAAATATTTTCATCCCGTTGGGATAACTTGTCCTGTCATGTCACGAGTTGGTGGGATAGCAGGATGTCACATTTCATCCTGTATTTATTATTTGGGTTGTATTTTATATTCCGTCCCGCTATAAGATGGCGGGACGTCCCGACAGGACGATCCCGTTTTGCCACCCCTACTAACCACAGGTTTGAAGAAATAACACCCCATCCAAGTTTGAAAATTCTACACATCCACCTCATTTAATTAAGGGCGTGCTTGGTATCTATTACTCCCTTTGTTCCTAATTATATGTCGTTTTTGTGATTTTTTTATTCCAAATTACAGGTTGTTTTTTCAGTTTTTAAAATATTTTATCTCTTTTTTCCATTTTGCCCTTCATTAATTTTGAGAGAAAAGAGGAAAGAGGAATCTGAGATAGCAATAAGAGGAGAGAGGAGAGAAAAATGTGAGGAATGTGAGAGGAGAGAGGAATGTGAAATAGTAATAAGAGAAAGAGAAAAGATATATTGGAATCCAAAAAAATATTAATAAAAGAGAGAGAATAAGTGTATTGAACTCATAATGATAATAAGGGTATTTTTGCTCATTTGATATAAATTAATCATTACCTAAATATATGTGTAAAACATAAAAACGACTTATAATTAGGAACGTAGGGAGTATATTTTATGACTTATTTTGTTATACATATTATTGTATATTAAATAATAAAATGAATAATGTCTTTAATTTTAATATAATGGTAGTATAAAATAAAAATAATTTTAAAATAATTAATATTAAATACTAAATAATATTATAAAATATAATTATATAAATAATATAAAAATATGAAAAATAATTATTATCAATTAATTTAGTTAATAATTATTTGAAATAGTAACAATAATTTTATTTTTATCCACTCATATCGTAAAAAAAAATTATATTATTAGCTAATAAAATTTCACTAAAGTAGAAGGCATAACTAGAGATGTTAAAGTGGGTTTGGCATGTCGGAACGGCCAGTTTAGCCTACAATTTTTTGTGGATTGAGTTGTGATTTGGGGACCGTAAAAAAATTGGATAGCCCGTCAGTCCGCCATAAAATGAGTTGGGCTGGGATTTTTGAACTGCCAATTTTGGCAAGTGGCCCACCTCTCCTTGCTTTTGGTGGGACGGACCTAAACGGAAGTGCCAACCCATTTTGACATTCCTAGCACTTACCCGTCTAAGTTATGCAACAACCTATTGCTAGTGGTTGACCCATTTTGACAATCCTAGCACTTACTCGCCTAAGGTTGCGTTTATTTTGTGATACAAAACAATACAAGACACAAATACACATACAAAAAATACAGATACACAAAAATTTGTGTATTTTGTATTGTGTTTGATAACTCATACAATACACACCTTTATTTGTGTATTTTGTACTTATATTGTGTTTGTTTCATGGGACAATAAATACAATTTATGTGAAAATATCCAAAATGTCCCTACCCCTACCCCTCACCCCATAGGCTTCCAGATCTCTCTCTTCTTGCCATTCTTCAAACATCAGAGGCGGCGACACTCAGCAGTAGCAGTGGCGGTGTCTTCAAGCAACAGCGGAAGCGTCTTCAAGCAGCAGTAGCGGCGATGACGGGTTCAGAGCAGAGGGGCGGCGATGGCATTCGGAGTAGAGGGGCGGCGACGACGTTCGAGTGACAGTAACAACGACTTCTAGCAGCAACAACAACGACCTTCGAGCACTAGCAGTAACAACCTTCGAGCATCAACAAAATTCTTGGAGCAGTAGCTAGCAAATGTGACCATAGCTCTCTATGATCACGGTTTGAAACTGTGACCATAGTCATCTATTGTCACGGTTAGAAAGTGTGACCATAGCCTTTTATTGTCACAGTTTGAAACTGTGACCATAGCAATCTATTGTCACGATTTGAAATTGTGACCTAAAATAGTAGGGGGAAAACGTGACCATAGATCTATGGTCACGTTTTTCAACTAAAAATCAACCAACTGTGACTATTGTTTCAATAACCGTGACCATAGACCTATAGCTACAAGGGTATTGTTCACGGTTTGAAAACCGTGACTTAAACCCAAAAACCGTGACTATAGGTCTAATGTCACGGTTTTTAGCACCTATGGTCACAGTTTTCAAACGTGACAATAGGCCTAAAATGTTGTAGTGAGCAACAATGGAGAAGGGACATATACAAAAGAGAAACGAGAATGACAGTGGGGGAATAATTGAAAATAAGCAAGGGCACTTTAGTCAAAAACAAATTATTAAATTTATGTATTCACTTTGTGTATTTGTGTCCACTCTTAAAGAGGGGACAGAAAATACAAGCTTTTTTTGTACAAATACACAACTTTTGTATATTTCTTGTATTTGTATTTAAAAACAAACAACTCACTTTTATATATTTTTCTATCTGTGTATCTGTATCTTAAACAAACACTACCTTACCGACGGATTATAGACTTGCGAAACACAATGTTTAACAATAGCATTGTACCAATGACAAAGTAACGACATTATTTAAAAGCTGGAACGATTAAATAATTCAAAAAGTTGTCAGTAACCCATTAATAGCATGCTCTAACCCTAACTCTATTCTTTATTTCTTTAAGTTGTATTAAGTTACTTACCAAGTATTATTGTTTGATTTCATTGCTTGTATAATTTTTTAAAATAAATTATGTATAATATAGTATAAATTTTTCGTTTGAAAATCATTAATCAAATAAGGACCTTGTATAGAGACTAATTAAGATACATATTTACATATTCCTAAACTCATACATATAATTTATTCATACAAATATAATATCACAATACGCGTAGTCAATCACAAACATAGTAATGCCCCTAACTAGATTTTTCATTTTTTCATTAAAATATATATAAGTATATATTTTGCCCCTATTATATTGTTAAATTGTTACCTTGTTATCAATTGTATTGATCGATGCAAGGGATTGCTCATCCTTCCAATATTTCATAACTTGCTAAATTCTTCCTCCTAAATATGGTAATAAATGTAAATTTATTTATAAGTAAATAAATTAATTTGGTAAAATAAATTTTACTTACTTCTTTAATAAAATACATGTCTAAATTACTCATCTTTAGATCCTGATATAAGTGATAAAGTTCCTTAAATTTTGTATTATTTGTAGATGAAAAAAACACTAATGTTAGTTATATATCATGCAACAATGTATGTTCATGAGAAAAATTATTTTGTGAATTAACTCAATCTATCATACTAATTTCATTGGAATATTGTGTTGGATGTGTGTGATTAATCATATATATAATACTAAAGTTGGGTTATGCACCTATGAGGTGGCACACCCAACTTGATTCTCATGCTAACTTTGATTTTTTCTTATAAAATTCATTTTATATATAATTTTTTATTTTTTATTCTAATTACTTTAATATTGTAATCACTATTATTTATTGACCTTAATATTTATTAAAGCATTCAAACTCTTGACCTTTCATATGCATTGAGTTATGCACATATGAGATAACACATTCATTTATTCATTCATTAAGTATTAGGTTGATGAAATAGTAATTGATTAGTCATTAAAAAAATTCTTGAAATTTTACTATAAATTCTATCTATTGGATCATTACCAATCATAAGTATTAGGTTGATGAAATTTATTAATAAGTTATTAGATTTCAGCTACATTTTATTTTTATTAATAGTAATTGATTAGTGATTAAAAAAATTCTTGAAATTTTACTATAAATTCTAACTATTGGATCATTACCAATCATCACTTGAACATCTCTCCAAGTTTGTTTATTTTTTTTGAAGAATATAATACTCTACCAATATGACTTTAAAAATTGATTTTATATTTTATATTCCTAATCATTTAAAATCATGTGTATGTAATATAACTTTTCACATGTCATAACTTTATATTACATGTCAATTCAATTTCATTAAATATTAGGTTGATGAAATTTATTAATAAGTTACATTTTATTTTTATTAATAGTAATTGATTAGTCATCAAAAAAATTCTTGAAATTTTACTATAAATTCTAACTATTGTATCATTACCCATCATCACTTGAACATCTCTCCAAGTTTGTTTATTTTTTTGAAGAATATAATACTCTACCAAGTTGACATCACTCATATTCTCTCTTTAGTTTTAGATATATATTACGTTCTCTTTATTCTTCTTTTTTTTTATTATGATTTTTTTTGTAGGTTGGTGGTGAAAGTGGTGTTGGTGATGATGAATGATTGAGGTTCAAGATAAAGGTGATGTTTTTGCTTCTCTACATCTTTTTTTAACGGTGATGGTAAACCATCTCTTTGTTCTTCTCTATTCTTATTTTTGTTTATTTATAGGTTGGTGGTGAAAGTGGTGTTGATGATAATGAATGAAGGAGGTTAACTATGAGGGTGATACTCTTGCTTCTTTGTTTCTATCCCTCTTTTCTGTTTAGGTGATGATGAGTTCTCTCTCTGTTCTTCTATGTTTTTATTTTTGTTCAATTCTTTTTTTATTCTAATTCTGATTATTTTTTGTAAATTGGTGGTAAAAGTAGTGTTGATGATGATGAATGAATAAGGTTTTGATGAGGGTGATACTCTTGCTTCTCGACTCTTTTTTCATTTGTTATGTTCAATGGTGATGACGAGTTATGTTCTTCTCTATTTTTGTTTTGTTTTTATTATGGTTTTTGTTTTGATTATGGTGTTGATGATGATGAATGAAGGTGGTTAAAGAAGAAGGTGATACTTTTGAATCTCTGTTCTATTATTTTTTGTTATGTTTAATGGTGATGGTGAGTCATCTCTATGTTCTTCTCTAATTTTATTTTTGTTTATTTTATATTTTTTTAGTTTGAATTCATTTTTTTTTAGATTGATGGTGAAAGTAATCTTGATGATAATGAATGAAGATGGTGAAAGTGGTGTTGATGGACACAGACAATCCAAACTTAGTGTTAAAATATGTGCATATGATTTTGTGGGAGTGATTTTTTATTTGGAATTTTTTTATTTGTTGTATATGGCATGAGAGATGATGATAGATAAAGGTGAAATGATTTACGATTTTTTTTTATGTTTTTTTTTTTGTGACTTTGTAGAAGGTTGAACATATATTTGTGGTCCTTGCTTTCAAGATTTGTGCCACTTTTTTTTTCTCTTTTATTTAGATCATAAAATCCGTTCATTCAGAAAATTAAGTCTTCATAAGATCTATTAGTCTATTTCCCCTCTTTTTTTAGATAGACTTCTTTTGATCCAAATGTAATGATTTTATTGTTGAATTTATTGATTAATAAATTTGATGATGTGTCACACTCAAATTCATTTTTAATTTTTAATTTGTTAATTCTAATTGCTTTAATATTATATAATTACTATCAAATATGAAACGTGCAATAGTTATTAAAACATTCTAATAACTTTTGACCTTTAATATGATGCATTGAGTTATGCACAAATAAATAAAATGATTTTAATGCTTAAAAGGATATGTATAAACTTTAGAAGACAATTTAATTGAATTTACCACAAATTAGGAGGAGAACTAATAATACATAGGCTAGCAATATCATGACAATTTAATTTCATTTTTTATTTGGAATTTTTTGATTTGTTGTATATGGCATGAGAGATGATGATAGATAAAGATGAAATGATTTACCATTGTTCTTTTATGTTTTTTTTTTGTGACTTTGTAGAAGGTTGAGCATATATTTGTGGTCCTTGCTTTCAAGATTTGTGCCACTTTTTTTCTCTTTTATTTAGATCATAAAATTTGTTAATTCAGAAAATTAAGTCTTCATAAGATATATTAGTCTATTTCCCCTCTTTTTTTAGATAGACTTCTTTTTATCCAAATGTAATGGTTTTATTGTTGAATTTATTGATTAATAAATTTGATGATGTGTCACACTCAAATTCATTTTTAATTTTTAATTTGTTAATTCTAATTGCTTTAATGTTATATAATTACTATCAAATATGAAACGTGCAATAGTTATTAAAACATTCTAATAACTCTTGACCTTTCATATGATGCATTGAGTTATGCACAAATAAATAAAATAATTTTAATGCTTAAAATGATAGGTATAAACTTTAGAAGACAATTTAATTGAATTTACCACAATTTAGGAGGAGAACTAATACATAGGCTAGCAATACCATGATAATAGTAAAATAGTATTAACAGTTTTACTAAATATCGATAAGAAATAAAAAAAATATCTTATATACTGATTAGTAATAGAATTATAGTAACGAGTTTAACTGTTTAAGAATAGAAAATAGAATTAAATATAATTAATGAATGTTATCAATCTTTTTTCATATGTTGTTTCTTAATTTTTATCACTATGTGTTCAAACACTCACAAATAAGTATAAACATTTAGAAGAATAGACTTTAAATTATTGATGAACTCATTACTATTTTCGATTACATAGTAAGTAGAAAAACTAATAGGTTGATAATAAATGTGATACATTATTCATGACAATAAGAGTAGTGGTGTTGATTATTATAATAATTACAATGCATAAAAGAGAGTTATGAATTTCATAAAAATAAAGGAAGAATTAAAAAATAGAGAATGAACCTAGATGTTACACTTTATCAAACATAATGTAAGAATGAATCTAGGAGTAAAATAATATTAAAAACTTTACTAAATATTGATGAAAAATATATATATATTTATTAGTAATAAAATTATATCAATAATTTTAAGAATATAAAATAGAAATAAATATAATTAACGAATATTACCAATGTTTTTCCATACTTTAATTTTTAAAAACTTTTATCATTATTTTTTCAAACACTCACAAATATGTAGCAACATTTAGACAAATTCCATTATTTGATGCTAAATTTTAATTAGTCTTATAATTTTTTAGATAGACTTCTTTTGATCCAAATGTAATGGTTTTACTATTGAATTTGTTGATTAATGAGTTTGATGATGTATCACACTCAAATTCATTATTTTTAATTTTTTCATTCTAATTGCTTTAATATTATAGTTACTATCAAATATGAAACATACAATAGTTATTAAAACATTCTAATAACTTTTGACCTTTCATATGAAGCATTGAGTTATGCACAAATAAATAAAATAATTTTAATATGTAAAAGGACAGCTATAAACTTTGGAAGATAATTTAATTGAATTTATCACAATTTAGGAAGAGAACTAATATATAGGCTAGCAATATAACCATGACAATAGTAAAATAATATTAACAATTTTACTAAATATCGATAAGAAAAAAAATCTTATATACTGATTAGTAATAAAACTATAGTAACAATTTTAAGAATAGAAAATAGAATTAAATATAATTAACGAATGTCATCAATTTTTCCATATTTTTTTTAAAAAAATTTCTATCACTATGCTTTCAAACACTCACAAATAAGTAGCAACATTTAGATGAATAGATCTTAAATAATTGATGAATTCATTACTATTTTTTGTTACATAATAAGTAGAAAAACTAATAAGTTGATGATAAATGTGATGACGTTATTCATGACAATAAGAGTAGTGGTGCTAATAATTATAATAATTACGATGCATAAAAGGGGTTATAAATTTAATAAAATTAAAGAAAAAAATTGAAAAATAGATAATGAAAGCATGACAGATTCTCGAATAAATTAATCATTCCACCAAACTTATTATGATTTTTAGAGTCATGATCAACATGAAACTAAAATATATAAAATTACTAAATAAATACTCCCTCTGTCCAATATTAATTGACGTTTTAGAGTATTGCACACTTATTAAGGAGGTGATTAAAACACACAAATTTCTATAGAAGTAAATATATAATGACAAAATTATCCTTATAGTTTTTTGTGCAATAATAATTGTAAGAGATAAAAAAGAGAGTGTATGTATGGATAAAAGTGGAAAAAGATTATAAATGTTTCCTTGAAAATCTAAAATGACAAATAATAGTGGATAAATAAATTTCCTAGAAAGACAAATAAAAGTGGACGGAAGGAGTAATATATAATACATACATAAATACAATTTTTCATCCGTGCATAGCACGGGTTCATACACTAGTATTTACAAACATTGAGTGGATTCACTATTTGAAGAATTATTTTGATACTCCTCATTTAAGTGTAAGAGGTTTTTTATTGAGATCACTTTAGTCAATATTAGTAGGTGTTTCCTATTCATGAGTATCCCTTTATATTTTAGATTCTTATGTTTATTTATAAAAAAAAAATAAATTTGATATAACAGAGAAGTGAAAATGTTTATGAATTAACTCAATGGTATTTAACAAACTAGATGGTGCAACGTTAGCACATGTACTTGTTATAATTATATACATTGCATTTTGTGTTCCTCTTTGAGTACGAAATTTATAACGTAACTTTCACGTCTTCTTGTCAAATAATGTTCTTTGTACTCTCCCGTAATTGAATGTCTTCGTTGTCTATCATATTGTTTTTGCCTCTCCATTGATAGTAATTTTTCACTATAACAAATGTATCAATCGAAAATGGCTACATTAGTTTCTAAAACAAATAAAAATAAGCAATTTTCAAAGAAAATAATTTTTATTATCACCTTTTAAAACCTTAAAATTGAAAGAATGAGACGTTAATAGAAATAGTAGTATTTATAGGATTATATTGCATTTAAATTTAATTTTTGTGGATAATGTTGATACGTAAATAACTAATTTAAATTTTAAATTCAAATATATGGTCTAAGATTTTGCTTGAGCCAATCTTTATTTAGCCAATCTTTAATTTTAATTCAAAATTTTTAAAACTGAACCTAAAAGTCTTTCTTATAATAGCTAACTTGAAATTTAAAATTCAAAGTATAGTGAAACAATTTTTAATTTAAAAATTCATCTTACTTTTAAACTTTTAGTATAAAATTGTGGGCCAGCTTGAATTATTTATATGATAAATTTTAATCACACTAATAATACTTATAAATATTTCAAATAATTTATTTGCAATTGCAGTTAACTTTTAAATTTTGAATTGTAGTTAATTTTTAAAACTTAAATTTCATTAGCTGTTTATTTAAGTATTATATTACTTGATGTCATTGTATTTTTTTTATTTTAGATATTGAAGAATTTGTGTATAAATAAATTATCAATTAAACTATTTATTAACTCAAATATTAAAAAAATAAATGAATGATTAAATTTTAGCTGTAAAAGGGAGAGATTAGAGGAGAGAATCAAGATAATAGTGAAAAATAAGTAAGATGAGAGAGAGAGATTATTGGAGAGAATCAATGTGATAAAAAATAAGTAAAATAAAAATTAATAAAAAAATGGTAGTTTTTTAACTAATCACTCTTATTTTTATGAGAATTACAAAATTAACCATTAAATATATTTTATAGATTATGAAATGGATAAAATTTTGGGTAATTATGGAAGAAAATTATGAACAAATAAGGATAAATTTGAGAAAAAAATGTAACTAAGGAATGTAGTTAAAACGTTCTAATCCCTTTATATAATAGTATAGATAATTTTGAGGGACTATTAATAATATTTCTTTTATTGAGAAATTAATTTATCCTCAATTATGTTCTTGGAGACCAAATTGGATATTTATTACTCTTAAAAATAAGGATAAACTGCACTAATCACCCTTGAGGTTTCAAAATATGACACTCCATTCTAAAAGTTTAAAAAATCTACACTCCATTTCATTTGATTAAGGTTGTGTTTGGTTCTTATTATCTTTCATGACTTATTCTTTTATATATTATTGTATATTAAATGATAAAATAAATAATATCTTTAATTTTAATACAATGGTAGTATAAAATAAATATATTTTTAAAAATAAATAATATTAAATAATAAATAATATTAATATAAAATATAATTATATAAATAATATTAAAATATGAAAAAATTATCATCTATTAATTTAATTAATAATTGTCTATCACAATCATGATATTTTTATTTTTATACACTCATATAGTAAAATAATTTTATATGGTTAACTAATAGAATTTCACTTAAGTACAAGAAAATACTTCATTAGACCACTATTATAAAGTGTGACATTTGATAGTAATAATTACAATATTTGATAAAATGTAGTATTTTTTAAATTTAGATCACGTTTTTCATTATATCTCTTATCCCAATAGACCAAGGACAAATCCACTGTAGATCTACAAGGGTCCTTTATAAACACAATGTGTCACCTTCTTTCTCATACATCATTGTTTTTCTCTCTCTTCTTTTTCTTCCTAAGATTATTTCTCTTATATAATATATAAATATTGCCACATATACAATAAAAATATCATCCAACATAGAAAAAGCCCATGCACTCATTACACATAAAATAATCTAATAATGCACAGACAAATATTGTGCAAATTGCACTTTTTTTATTGTATTGTACACTTTTTTTGTTACTATTACACACAATTTTTAGTAAATGTTATCAAAATTGTTCATTTCTTTTATAATGTCTGAAGTCTTGACAATTTTTGTATGCATGTGTTCGTTTCTCTTATAAATATTAATGTGTGCAATCATGTTAAATTTTTTTGGTGATATATAACAAAATTTTTGTGAAATCATATGCATTAGTCATGCAAAGTTAACAGGAAATTCGCATATACGGTAGATGTCGAATATACGGTAGATGATATTTATTTTGTATAACTAATCTTTGTGTATATTTTTATATATTAATTTAATTAAATATGATTCAATTGATTCAGTCAACGACTCTCTAATTGAATCACTTACCTAATAACCCAACATCTCGATCAGATTGATTCCTGCATTGAGCCTAATAACTATGGGTGAAATGATATGAGAGTGAGAATTGAGGAAGAACAAGATGAGTGAAGGAAGCTAGAAATAAAAAATGAAAACACTAACTTATAGACAACAAATTTTAGTAATATTATTTAACCTAGGAAAATTACTCTAAAAGAATAAAATTACTAAAAACAAGCATTTTTCTTCGTTCCTTCCATAACATGCCCAAAGAGCTACACATATAGAAATGGTAAATCATTAGAAATAGTCTATTTGTATCCATAATAAACATTATATCCTAAAATAGATTATTATTTCTAACATCTATCATTAATCAAAATCACTTAAAAAATTATGACTCTCTAAATTGAGCGCCAGAATAAAATGATGCATTACACTCTGTGATATCAATGATCGATCATTTAACTCAAGAAATTCATTGGAAAATTGCAATTTACAAACCAAGGCTACTTTACCCAACCTTATTCCATTAAGAACAAGAATACATGGAATTTTTTTCTAAATGTCGATTCTTCCGTAAAAAAAAAATACAATACGGTAAGAAAAAAATCTTTAGCTTTAATAACGATATGATAGACAGGTATCCCATAACACCAATATTCTAGTAAATATCAGTCTTTACCATTATATACCAACATGGAAAATGATAGGTGACATCCATATAGGATGTATGGGACGAACCTCCATAATTGATGTCAAATAATGATATCACGATACCAAAATAATGACCCCTTATGCCAAATTATTATGGATATCCACCTGATACATCCTATATGGATGTCAACCTATCATTACTCAACATTTATCCAATCTAGGTACAACTTACAATGTCATGTGCTCCGCAGAGCCACTTACCATGGTACTAAGTTACAAACTAGTAAAGCGAACACAATTATTCCCTATCAAAATGTGACATTTAAGTGGACACACTGTTTGGAACTCCTCTGCATGTAACACCAGGTTCAGAAGTTGGTGCAAGCAACTCATAAGGTAACACCCCTGCACCACAACGGTTCCTTAGCTCCTTATCACAGTTTCTGCTGTCTATCACCTTCTCAATCCGCCTCATTTCCGCCGAGAACTCGAAGAATGCCTCGATGATCTCAGCATCACCTGACCAGATGGATGGCTGTTGCCTCTCTCCCAAGTACTCCTCATCAGGCGAGTGAGTGGAGAGTGTGTCAACCACTGCCATAAATTTTGTAGCTTGCAACAAGCTTGGCAATGCGTTGAGGAAATACTTTTGTGGATCTGCTATAAAACTGGCATATTCTGGGTCGCTCTCATCGGGGATTAGTCTTCGCACCAACGGGGGACGATTTGGCACGTACCCGCCATAAGGATACTGTCCGAAGTTAAGAGCAGCATGTTGAGCAGATGCAAGCCAAATCAAAGTGGTAAGGATGGAGACAAGATCCTCACTAGTGGTCAATGTAGGCCACCAACTTTCATGTCGAAGATCAGCGTGGCCCACATTGATCGACTCAGAGTACCATGCTTGAAGCTCCTTGTCATTGCGAATCACGCTTGAATTTGGGTAGTAATGGTTTACGTAGGTACGGACCCAGTTTTCAATAGCAAACCAGATCATAAGCCCGTCAGCGGCATAAGGATAGTCTTCAAGTACAAGCTTCAGACCATGTGGTTGGGTTGGGTCAGGAATTGCCATTCCCCTGCACACTCAAAAAGTGCAATCTTTGTTAGATTCGTTGCTACTTACATACACAGGATAAAAGCAAACACCAATTTCACATTAAGAAAAGATGCTTGTCTGTTTTCAGCAAAGGCCAAATTGGTTAAAAAAAAAGCATCGCCAAAGAAATAGTAAGAATCTAAGTAATTTACCGGCGGATGAGATCGGCAGGGAGGCTATCCATGTCAAAACGCCAAAAGTTTTTATAAGCAGCAGAACTAATCTCCATGCTGTAGCGGCCAGGAGTGAAGCAATTTTCAATAATTCCATCAGCACAAATCAAGCTCTGGCGAGCCAAGGCGTTGATCTCCAAGGTGTACCTCATGTGTGGATCCAATAACTTGAAAATAGGATGCATAGCACTCATTTGCCTATGAGCTGCCAATATAAATGGCTCCATACAAGCATGGGTGCGTAACCTACATATGAGGTATACAAAGTTAATCACTACCAATGTGTTTGTTTTACATTTACAGACAATATAATACATAAATATAGGATAAGACGAGACACAAAAAATTATAATACATATTTTGGTATACAGAAAAATAAAAATTTAAAGAATTGATGAAGTAAGGAGGATTAGGGCGGGTACCAATGGTTAACAAGTTGGTGTACCCCAGCATCATTGGAGCAGACATGGGCCTTAGCAAGCTGCCACATCCAATTGGTGGTCGCATCGACCGGAGGTGTAACTACTCGTTTTGAACGGGAGCTTGGTCCGGAAGGAGGCAGACTGAGTTCAATAGCCACGGGCTTGAGAGTACCGAGGGATGTCAAGAAGAAAATGGTACGAGTAGCATATGACTTTCTACCATCAAGGGCATTAATCCTTTCCAGAAATGGAAGGTATACATCATGATAATCTATAATAAACAGCTTACTTTCATCAATTGCCTACAAAGTGTCAAAAAGTAAAACAAGGTAAAGTTATTACAAGTAATTATTACACATTAAATACTTCAGTTCTTTAGTTAGTTAGATGCTGATGTAATTATTCTATTTCTCAGGGGTAGATTAGTTCTTTTCCCTCTTATTCCCTAACTGATTCCAGTTGTGTATATATATACCAGTTTCTAGTTCATTCAATGCAAGATGAAATCATTTTTGCAAATGTTCAAGTAATTGTTAAAATTATGAGAAATGATACATGTACATAAAAAGTTGTATCATCACAACACTTATCTCTACCATTTAATTGTAATATGGGTTTACTCTTCTATATAAATTGTTACAATCCGACGATACAAATAAGTGTTGTACATCTTTTTGTCTAAAATTATAATTGATGACAGATCAGAAAGAAATAGATTAGAAAACAAGGTTAGTCAGTTTAGAAGAGTTTGACGTGTACCTGTTGAACAGTCATGCCATTAAGTTGGCTTAAAATATGGTCTTCTTTAAGAGCAGACTCTTGTGGACCATATACTTGCGGGTCAAGCTTGCTCACGGGTGGAAAAACTTTCAGCCTCTCGATGTTAACAGGGTTGATTCCAGCAATTGCTTGGCGGGCAAATTCGTCATCTCGCAGCCACGCAAATTTGTCCTCTGCACGTTTAGACACGTGAGATAAATAATTTAGTGATCAAGTTTTAAAGATTCCCGTGTTATTATCATTAATAATAATAACAGTACAGTATTATTCACACATATAAACCATTAAAAAATTCAAATTGAAATGTGGATGGATGCAAGTCTGGCTAAATGGACACACCTTTCTGTGACATAACAGTAGGACGCACTATATACCAATGTGTAAATTAATAACAAGTGGGCGAATGCAGAATCTACATGGTCATACACATAAAAACAAACAGAAACAGTCTTAAATAGTAACCAAGGAATATGAAAATTCAGAATCCACTCATTTAAAATCCTTTGGATCTATATATGCCAGAACCTGCAAAGTTTAGCTTATATATAGTTCTATGATCTACATATAGATGTGGTACCACCTACGAAGCACAGACACGGATACGGCGACACATCAAACTGAAATTTTACAGGACACAGACACGGCATATATATATATTATTAAAAATTTAAAACATTTCGAAAAAAAATTCTTGTGTAGTGGCCCTCTTAAAGGAGCATTGCTCCTTGTACTCTAGCAATACATACATTGAGTTTACTTCTACTAAAAGAGAAGGAGGAGAAGAAGCAAAGAAAAAAAGTTAATTAGTTAGTTACTTACCCATGTATGTATACACGGGAGTAAGTATTTCTAGTATACATGGGGAATTATTGTCCTCAAAGTATCAAACAAATCTGGTATGCCATGCTAGAACCAAATTAGGACATGTCTCAAATCTCAGCCAAGTTACAACAAAGAAGTGTATTTAGAATGATTAAAATATGAAAATAAAATGACTTCTAAATTATTTTTATCAAAATCATCTAAAAAATTATAGAAACACATGATTATCAATTCTGTGAGAATTATAAAAATAGTAGAATTGATTTAGAAATCAATTCATTTTTCTTTTTTTATGATGCTAAAAAGTAAAAACATCCAATTTTCTAAACTTAGATATCTAAATATTGAAATCATAGTAAAGATAGAAAAGAACAATTTAGGATAAAATAAATTATACTCAAAAGGGAATTACAAATTCAAATAGAGAAACAAAAGAACAATAAACTGACTGTAGCAAAGGAAAACTCACTGGAAATAATCTTGGGAGTGTCATACTTAAGAAGTCCCTGGCTGGATTCTTGGATTTTGCTGACAATGTTAGGCAAAGGGAGTTTCTTCAAAACATCATCTTGCAAGCCCATCTTAATCAGCAGCCCTTCACTGTAAAGGCCATCAACATCTGAGAAATCATTGAAGTCTTGATTATCAGCAGAAAGACTAGCCTTAAGCCCAGGAATAAGGTTATGAAGCACAGCCTTAAGCCTCTTCACAGAGAACGTATTCTGCTTAGATTCCTCAAATCGTTCATCTCTAGGTACGTACATTGGATGTGGCTTCTCCAAACGACTCTCTGCATACATGTCTGCAGTACATAATCATATATGAATTGATTAGTAAAATATAAAAGTTCCAAAATTACAATCTCAATACAAATCATGATAAGATAGAGATTCAATTTTTATACACCCACAGAGTAAAATAATTTTACACTATTATCTAAAAAATATTATTAAAATGTAAAAACCGCTCACTATAATAATCATCTATCATGATTTGACATCGATTCTAATTGAGTAAAATAATTTTGCACACCATCAGTGTATTGAAATAAATCTCTGTAATAATTCATTCATAAAAAATTCTCACCGACGGTCAATTTCCAATATACTAAACCAAAAGAATAAAATTTTGGTATAACTGAGAGCATAATGCTTATATATTGTGATAATCTATAGATTTCATGTTTGTGTACTAATTCGTTTTGTTCTTTACCAGTATCACTTGGGGCACGGCCAGTACGACACCGTCTTGGATATGGATGCTTTTCTGAATCTCCAAGGGTTGGTCTAGCAAACTCAGGGGCTCTATCTGGGTTTCCCAGATCATTGTATGTGTCATAGTCATATATCCTGTCAGATAATTTCCTAACTCCTTTGCCATCACCTCTGAGATTTCTCAGCTCCCTCTCCCTCAAAAATCTTAGACCAACAGGTGTATCACCGGGTAAATAGGGCTGCTCAAATGAATCACAGAAGAAATATAAAATTAAAATTTTATCTTCAGAAACATACAAAAAATTAAAAATGATTTTGTGAAAATTTGATGTTTCAGCTATCTCAAACAAAAATGATAATGGTAGTATGTTTAGTGTACTTATCTTAAACATAGTCATCCTATTACTCTTATGCACATTTCGCACGTCATCATGGAAGACTACTAGTAATATAGATTATCTTGTAGATAGATTACTTACCTCTATTTAAATTATCGGTAATCCCCATTACCTTATTTGGTATATACAAAGAAGAAGAACATAACTGGTAATCCACGTTACCCTATTTGGTATATTAAAAAGATTACAAGGTAGTATATATATATTACTATGATACCCTCTAAATAATTATAAAACAAATTTATTAAATATAATTATATTATATATATCATTAGAATACTTTCTAAAATATACATATGATTATAATGCTCTCTAAAATATTTATATTAACAAGGGCGGAACGTAGTTATGATGAAGAGGAGTGATGGCCTCCCATGATTTTTTTATTTATTTTTAAATAATTTTAATTTATTATTTTCACTCTATCTAAACATTTTTATTTAGTATAAATTTTATATTTAATTAGCTATTTATATACTACAATACTTATATATAAATTCCTAATTTTCTTTAATTTTAATAGTAAATTATTGAGTGAATAATTACTTTAGTTCTAATATTTTGAATTTAATATCAATTTAATCTTAATATTTTTAGTTTTGACATTAATATAATTATTTAATTAATAAAAATAAAATTTCACGAGATACCTTACCTTATTAGAAAAGAATATCCTCTTCCCAGGATGATCTCTTCGGGTCTGAACCCAAGAGTTGCAAGGGAAATGAACTGGTCCAGAAGCAAATCCTTCAATGGTTATGCTTTCCAAGAAGAACTCTTGGTGGTGTTTGTTGGTCACAGTAATTGCTCCAGGCACCCCGAAATCAGAGTCCACCATGAACTCTGCTGTGTAGTTAACTCTCTCTGCTTTTACATTGCTTTTCTTCGACCAATCTTTAAGCGCTGCTTCGTTACTCTTCTTTGCACCTTTCGTTTCTGCCAACCACCAAATCATTCAGTTTATACTTTGTACTCATTCTTCAACAGGGATGTATATTAATTACTTCCGATTCAACTATTCTAAATAAATAGACCATAAGTAACAACTAACAAATAAATTGATCCATCACTACCAAAGAATTGAATCTTTATCAGAAAAAGATAAAAATGTCCACTTTTCTACGAAATTACTATCAATTGGTTTATAATTTTTATAGAATCGATAATTATTTATTTTTAAATTCTATAATTACCAAGAAAGTTTTGATCAAAATAATACAGAATTGATTGTTTTTTTCTTTTCTGTATATTAATTATTTCAAACACATACACGAAAATAGAAAAAATTGAATTGATCATCCGGGTTTGTAAGAAGGTCTTACTTGGATCAATTTCAGTGCTAACAAGTTCAAGCACGACATTCCTTCCTATCTTGTCAGAGAGAGCATCCAAATGCTTCACAAGGGTCTCTTTGAAATCCTCTTTGATCTTATTCCTCACTGTCACCACAGCTCTCACCCTGAATTTCACTGGTTTCTCCGCAGCCACAGAACTTGTACTTGACGCCGAAGAAGAAGAAGAAGAAGAAGAAGAGTCCCTCACCAAATCCTCGCTTATAGCTGCAACAGGAAACTTTCCAGATTTCCTCAACCTTACCAACCTTCTATTTTCCGAAGGAACCAACACAGGACTTACAAAGAACCGGGTTTGCTTCGGGTGAAAACTAAGAAGCCCTCTTGAGGAAGAAGAAACAAAGAAAGATCTCTCTGATAATGAAGAACCCAGAATTTCGTTTACAAGGGCCATATTCACCACTCACTTTTCAGTTTCGTCGGTCTCTAAGATCTTCTACTTCTCTGTCTTGGACTCTTTGCAGATGTGAAAAGTGGTTCACTGTGAAATTAATGATAGTGGGGTGTTGATTGGAAATTGGGTCAGATTTCTTTTCTTTTATAAAGTGAGGATGGCGAGGAAAATAAAATGTGGGAAACATGCATCTCACCCTCACCGTCCACACGTTTTTTTGTTATACCAAAAGGGGAGTTCTACTATGCAGTGGTTTCTACCAAAAGGGCCATAATGCGACACGCATGATAGTGGGAATAGATATATGTATTTTAACTAACGTACTTAAATAATCTTTTATGCTATATTATAACTATTATTATATGTTTATTATTTTAATTTATGCATTTACTAACGTAAATGAGATCGAAAACAAAGAGACAGAGGGGTTAGGGTTTAAGGGGGAAATTAGGTACCTCAGAAGCGGACTCGTCGAGGATGTGCTTGATGGAGTGGTGATCTAATCATCTAAGAGATTGGCTTTCTTCTGATATTTGGACGCCATTTTCGCTGCTTCTCTCTCTCTCTCGCTCGCTCTCTGAGACTTTGATTGACCCGAAGAAGAACCAGCTCGGCGTTAAGACACAGTGAATGTTCAATAGCAGTTGCCAATGCCCTCTGATTAAACATGCGCACCTATATTAATTCAATAAAAAAACTTAAAAAATAAAATTAAACAAATAAAAAGAATATTTACTCTCTTAAGTCTTAATTCAAATTAAATTTTAACTATCTCATTTTTCTTACATATAGATATTTTATGATAATTTTTATTTTTTTTAAAAATAGCATTCCCTTAATAATCATATTCTATATTAATTGTATTTTTTTATCCATTATCATGAGAAAAAACTAAAAAAATAAAAAATATAAGTGAACAAACAAATTAAAAAAGTGTCTTCACGGACACGAAGTGAAAATCAATGAATTATTGGAAGTGGAAGAATTAAAAAAAAAAATGAGGTATATATGGAAGTGGAAGAATTTAAATATTACATGGTATAACCAATAATACGTCTAAATTTCATTTCGTGTTTTATGGAATTGTGTTTTACACAACTATTTTATGAATTATTGGAAGTGGAAGAATTTAAAAAGTATATATTAAATCAATAATGTTATACCTGACTATCGGGGGAGAGTTTTACGTAGGGGAAACAATAGAAAAACGACTTGACATGCACGGTAGTACATGTCGAGTCGCTAGTATCAATGAGAGCAATAATCGTAATATATAAGAGATTAATAAGAACTAATCAAATATTAGTGATCATTAGAGATATAATTAAAGTGAAATGAATATCTTATAACATAAAATAAATTACATTCAAACCCAAACAAAATATCTTAATCAAATATCAATACACGAAGACTTAATTAGTAACCCAAATAATGTTCGAATGTCTGAAAGAGACTTGACTGTCCTATAATTTAATCAAGAAGTGGTAGTATTATTAAATCCTTGGTATAAATTTTACTTTCAAATTTTATTAGATTTCTAGCTCGGTAATATTGTACGATGTCTGTCACAACAGCAATAATTGGTAGATTAAATGGATATAATATAAGTATTAAAATAGAAATGTGAGATCGAGTCACAGCAGAATAAAAAATAAATGATATGAATTTGTAAGTATTTTAATGTTACATAACAGCAATAATAATTGATAGTATTATATTCCTACGCATAGTTTAGTTTCATTTCCCTCTCAGCACAACCATCACTTGACACATACATAGGACTATCCTTCCTTTCTCGATCTCTTCTCCCCCTTTTTCACATGGAACTTGATTCTTTAGGGGCCTCTTCTTGGCTCTATGATTATGCCTTTGATCACATCTCTATTGCTTCTGGAGTTGAATTCATGGCTTTAGACTGTGCTGCTTTCAACTAGGTCATGCCTCAGCCTCACAACACCACCTTCAAGGGTCCTTCTCCTTCCAATTTGAGGTGGATGGATGGCTTTAATATGCACTTCCACAACATTACGTAAACCATAGCCTAACACAGCTACTGGTTACTTTAATTTATTCCAACAATTTTAAGATCAGCACGAATCTAACATCTAATGATTCCACAAATTCACACTAATAGTTGTTCATGAAAACTTTCTCTTCTTCTTCACCTAATGATTTGGAAACATGCATCAACCAAAGAGACAATTAACAGAACAACACATAGAAATTTTAGTTAAATCAGAAAAAAAAAAAAAACATTATACTACATTGAGGCAAAGCGACTTGATATAAGTATTAAAACAGCAAAAGCCCAAAGCCAACATCCAAATTTAGCAATATGAAGTTCCAAATAGCCATAAGCGATCAAAATCTCTAAAATGTGTGTGCTACCAGTTCAGCATTTCGGCATCGTGCTTCTCTGTTAATCATAGCACTATTGTTTCCTCCATAGTGGTTCGCAGTGCTCGATAACGTCATTATCTTTTCTCCGCCAATGTCTTCCGCAATTGCTCTCCTGAAACATATGAATTGTCCTATTAGAACTTAGAATATCTAAAATAATTTTTTGTTTTTGTTTTTGCTATGTTTTCCAAAAAGGATTAAAATTGGAATTGAAAGGGAAAAAAAAAAATTGTGCCTAGGATTGATAGTTCTTGCTTCTCTCCCTATGCTCCTTCTCGTTGACATCTTAATCCCATACACACCTCCCTCGATTCTCAGCACGCCATAGACCGTAGTTTTACCATTTCAGCCTCGTCTTCTCCCGCATTATCGCTGATCTCCCCCTTCTATTATGTTCCTTTCCTATGTCCTTTTTTTTCCTATATTAAATTTTTTTAAGTCAAAATAATGGGTAAGTCCCCTCTACAATTTTATGCATTGTGTGTAAAAAAACTATTAGAAAACTAACAGAGGCATTATGATCCAACAAAAACCTTATAAGAAAATGACTAATGAAAATAAGAAATTTACCTGGTACTTCATCTATTCTTAAAGCCATGTTAAAATCATTTCTGCTTCTGCAAGAGAAATATCAGATCCTTGGGACCTATAGTGATCTTCATTCAAAGCATATAAATGACTCAGATAATGATAAAACGAAAAAATCAAAGGGAGGAACAAAACAAATACTATCTGATATACAACACACATGCTCCTGCTAATTATGAAACCAAACTCACTGATCCAACAGGAGCAGGTTAGTACTTTCCAATTATCTCTATGTGGTGCTCTGCAAATGATCCATGTTACATGACTCACTCTCACGTTTTCTTTTGAGATGATACCTTATCCTCCCTCTTGTAATATTTTATTTCTCACCAATAAACTATCCAGAGAAGGGGAGAGTCTTAGTCTCAAACACATTGATATTTTCAAGAGCCAATTTATAAGGTTCTCAGAGACATGATTTGCATGAAACTTTCACACATGTGCATATAATCAAGTAATTAATAACAAATTGAAGAAAACAAATTAACAATAGTTGAAGTGTGTAAACCAATGTTCACAAAGCATACCATTAAATAGCAAAAATAGTCTGTTGATTAGATTTAAATCATCTAAATTAGCATCAATGGCCTTCTTTAAAAGCTCCTCGCCTCTCTTAACAACAGGCTCTTCACTTGAGTTAATTGATTAAACAGCACGTTAGATGATCCACAAATCATACACCAAAAAGACAAATATTAATACGATGAGTTAGAAAGGACATGCAAAAATGAATTGAACAACATGACAACTCAAACATACCAATCTACAGAAGCAGCAATATATAGAGGATAAGCAAGCTCAGAGGCAAGGTCCATAGCTTGAATGACATTCAAAATACCCAACTGCACCATGAAATTAACATAAGTAAGATAGCAAATAGTATGTAGCTTTCTGAGTAAATGCACATTTGAACGTGCGTGTGTGCGTTCATGGAAATACCACCACTTTTGCAAATGAGTCGAAATGGAAAAACAGAAAGAGCAAATAAAATGAACAGCATAGCATTTTAAAGTGGGGAATTCTTGAGATAGAATTTAGAAGGTATTTCTCCTGATATGAGAAGAGATATGAAGATAGCTAGCAATGCAAGGAGTTACCGCTACCAGTTCTTAAAAAATATGGGAGTGAATAACATCCACAACATGCACGATTTAACCCATCAATGTTAGGATAAAATCAAGAGCATTACATGATTACCTTTCTAAGTAAAAGTCCATCTCTTTGCAACTGTTGTTTCCCAGTAACATGATTGGCTTGAGCAACAGAAAGACCAGGGAATCAACCATTGCAGCAAAACAAAAACTACAATTTCGTTTAAATAGGAATCAATCAAACTAATGCGTTAATACAAAATTTAAAAAAATAGCTAATAAGAAGCAATTGAAAACATCCAAGGAACTGTTGGGAAATCATGCATAAAGGTGCAGCGGAAAACAAAAATTTTTATTCAATTCCCACCCAATGACCCATGTGAATGAACATGATTCATCTATGAATTACTTGTTGAAGCGTTATCGCAATACAATTTGCGAACAACACTTGTTCTTGAGTTCTTCAAAAGTTCTTGTTCTTGAATTCTTCAACTCTTGAAATCTTGAATTCTTCAACTCTTCGATTCTTGAAGTCTTCAAATCTTGAACTCTTCAAATCTTGAACTCTTGAACTCTTCAAATCTTGAACTCTTCAATTCTTGAATTCTTGAATCTTCACAAAGAGTTATGTCAACCTCTTCCGTTGCAAGTGTAGCAACGGCCTAGAGATATCCACACAGCAGTTGTGAGTGTCAAACACTCACCTTGATGCTTTTCTGAAACTCACTATGCTAGTAGCGAGAAACAGAGAAATAAGGATTTCTAGAGAGGAAGGCTAAAAGTATCCAAACATTAATCACGTTAACCTCAACCCACTTTTACTCAAAATCAATTCTACAGAATCAAGTTCATCCAAACTCCAGTTTGCAAACGCTAATCCAAACACACACTTAAAAGTTACATAAAAATTAATCCAAACATCCATATAATAACTTATAACTTATAAAAAGTTAAAAAAAGTCATAAGTTTACTATCAAAACTCACCCTAAATTGTGTTTGTTTTTTCTGACTCTGAGATCAGAGTCAGATAGTCGAGAGTCACAATGCATATGGAATAGAGTTACAGTGACTTGGTAAATAAAATTGTTAATTTTTCGTTCATTTTAATTTTGGAGTCACTGTATATTGAAAGAAGATGATTATAAGCTATAAGAAAGATACAAATATATGATGATGTGTTTGAAATTAATTTTAAAGTCAATGTGACTCTAATTCCTATCACACGTACTTCATAATTTCCTTAACTGTAATCTCATAATGATTAAAAATAAGCACTTCCTCATGGTTCATATTAGTTCTGTTCCATTGGAATACTAACCAAAATTTGTGTTGTTACTAGCTCTGTGGCACGAAGTGGAGCACATATTCTCTCTTATTGAATTTTTGTTTTTTTGGTAGGACTCACTTATTGAATTTATAATAATATCATATGTACATCATTTTATCAGTCATTATTATCACAAATAAAAAAAAATTTAATCAAACAAATAAAAAAATATAATCAAATAAGTAAAAAAACTTAAACAAATAATAAAAAATAATTTAATGATAGTTAACAATTTATTAAATAATTAAATAAATTCACTATAAATTTGATAAAAATAAAAAATAATATAAAATATATTATTTTTTTTCTAAAAGTAATAAATTTATCACTAAATTGTCTCTAAAACATTACACATTAATATTAAAAATGGACAAAATATATTATTAGTCAATTTTTAGATGTTATTAAATTAATTATTTTATTATTTGATTGATTTAATTTATTTATTTAATTGAGTTTTTTATTTATTTTAGTTGAATTTCTTTATTTGTGACCGTGATGATAAATGATGACCGATCATATTAGTATATATACATGTAGTATTATTGCAATTTAATAGATCATTTTTTAGGGGTAAAAACAAATGGATCCACAATTTAAAGTGTGACATTTATTTTGGAGGAAGAAAAACAAAATCTGCGACATTTTTTTTATGTATGGAGATAGAGCTGCCATTTTCTATATAAACCAAGGAGGAACGTGTACACAAAGTAACATAACTTTAGCCACTTTCCAGTTAAGCTTCTCGAACACCGCGTTTTTAACTTGGAAAGCTGCACATAATTTTGACTCACCGGCCATTTATTTTGAAGCCAATAATAATACTCCAATTCTATTAGATAATGTTTGTTTAGAGGTCAATAAGAGTTCACACACCTGATTCAGCTTTCTGTTTATGCATGAGTGTATATCTCCCCTAATCTAAATTTGAGTATAAAAAAAAGATAGTGTTTGTTTAGACAGTAAAAAATATCAAATATAATAAAAAGTTATGATATTTGTTTTAGATGTATATATATACAAGATAATTTATATTTGTACAAATTTTTTGTGTATTTTGTGTCTGCATTTAGAGTAGGTACATAATATACACATACAAATACATAAATTTTAATAAAAATTTTATCTAAATTTACCCCTTCAATTTTTTAGTAGAGTTTTAATTCAAGAATGATTTGAACTTTTACTACAAATATTATGTATTGTCTTCTAAAATAAATATAAAACAATACAAAAAATACATGTATAAATTGATTATGTACACACTAAAACAAATACAAAACAAAATACATAAATCTTACTGTATTGTATTGTTCTGTACATGTATCTCTGTATTGTATTATACAAATTTTAAAACAAACGCTACCTTAATATATTAAAAAATTAATGTAGATGAATAAAAATTTAAATATATCCATGTAAGTAAAAATGTTTAACTTTTATATTCATTATCTTAAAAAGAAATCACCTTCATTTATATAGCATCACATAATTGAATATAAATGTAAAATTATTTTAAAGTGATGATACTCCCCCTAATCGATTTTTGTATGTCTTTTTTAAATTATGTATTCCAATTAAGATAATCATTAATTCTATTTAAAATCTAAATAATAGAATTAACATGATAAAAATATATAACTATCACCAATTATCATAATTTCTTTCTCCAGTCAAATAAATAAAGATACAAAAGGACATGATAGAAAACTAAATGTTTCTTAAAATTATAAAAAAGACAAATTAAATAAATCAAATAAAAAAAAAAGACATATAACATGAATAAAGGATACATTGATAAGGCAAATATATTCTCTTATGGCATTTAGAGTTGTCACCTCTAGAGTTTATCCTGTAATCTCTAGTTGTATATATAAAGCTCATTAGTGTGTATCACAACTCATAAAAGAGCATAGATATATCTACAATAAAAAAATAGTCAAAACAATCAATATGATATGTACAACATATATTATATAATGTGTACAATATATATTACATGTTGTGCACAATATATATATATCATACATTGTGCACAACATATATCACATATTGTAAAGAAAGATAATGTTATCACATGTGATATATGTTGTGCACAATATGTCATATATATATTGTACATAATATGTAATATACGTTATGCATATTACATATTATATTATGCATTATTTTTTTATTGTTTTGACTGATATTTCATTGTGCACCAATAATTTCTTATCAATAAAAGACATATTCAGTATTTTTACATTCTCTTTAATTCTGTTTCCACCTCTCTCTTCTTTAGAAACTCTCACATGGTAAGTATCTAGAGCTTTTTGGTTATGATATATGGCTTCCAATAACTCTACATTACAAACTTTTTTCAATCTTATGTCTATTAAATTAAACATTGAAGAAGATAATTACCTTCCATGGCTCGAAGAAGCTATAAATACAATCATTGGGTGTGATCTTGAATCTTTTCTTGATGAAAAGAACACTCCAAAATCCTCAACCACAACCACAAATGTTTCTTCCACCTCTGCTACTGATAAGGCCCATTGTATATTGCTCTGTTTTGGCCCATTTTGCTTTCTGTTATTTCTGTTACTTGCTCTGCTATATATTCTAGCTTCTGTACCTTATCACTCAGTGATTCATTCATCAATACAATTCAGTAATATTCAGTTTTAGCTTTCTTCTCTGTTCTCTCTTTCTCTTCTTGCTCACACTCTCACATGGTATCCAGAGCTCACAGGTTCTGATCCATGGCTTCAACAACTAATACCTCCATACAAACGTTCTCCAACCCCATCTCAATCAAATTGGATGTCGAAGAAGACAATTACCTTTCTTGGCTTGATGAAGCCATGGCCACCATAATAGGCTGTGACCTTGAATCATTCTTGGATGAAAAGAATATCCCCAAACCCCTTAGTAATTCTGATTCCTCCTCTATCTCTATTGATTCATCAGTCTCTAATGTTGCCCTCCCACAAGCTGACAAACAATGGAAGCGTCAGGATTCTTTCCTCAAATCTTGGCTCTTAGCATCCTTGTCTCCTTCTCTACGTCTATGCATGGTAGGATGCGTCTATTCTTGCCACGTCTGGACCAAGATTGCTTCCATTTTTGCTGCTCACAATGCTGCTAGGGTTAACAAACTCAAAGCCCAACTTCGTAACATCAAGAAAACCAACAACATGTCCTCCTTTTTACTGGAAGTCAAGAAAATTGCTGATCAACTTCATACAGTAGGTGAACCCATCTCTACCTCCAACCATATCCAAGTCATTTTTGATGGGCTATCAGATGATTATACATCTGTTGTTACTTCACTCTTGTCCCGAAAGGAAACATATACTGTAGATGAAATAGAATCTGTCCTCATTAATGTTGAGGATCGTGTAGAAAGATCCACCAAGATCTATACTCCTTCTCCACAAGCTAATTTTGCTCAGCCTAAACGAACCTATTCTCAACCCACTCAGTTCCTCAATGCTCGCGGCCGTGGTTTTGGTCGGCGAGGTCGTGGCCGATTTTCAGGCAGGAACAACCAGATGCGTGGATCAACCTCTAATATTCAGTGTCAACTTTGCAACAAGATTGGTCACAGCGTTTGGGACCGCTTTCATCGCTTTAACCCCAACTTTCAGATCCCTCAACAATTCCTCACTCCACCCACTCCATCCCAATTTAATAATTTCTTTCCATCAGCACCTTTTCCCAATTACTCTGCCTCGTCTTTCACTCCCTCCATTGCACCTTCAGACTCTGCTAGCATTCTTGGCCAACCTCCTGCTCCTGTTGCAACCCCTGCCACTGTCACTGATCCTCTCTGGTATTCAGACTCCGGCGCATCAAATCACATGACATATGATATCAACAACCTATCCACTGCTACACCCTACTCAGGTTCTTCTCATGTTCAAGTTGGCAATGGGACAGGTATTTCCATTGCCAACACAGGACACTCTCTCCTTCATTCATCTCAACTTAATCGGTCCTTTTTATTATCTCAGTTACTGCATGTTCCTTCCTTATGCAAGAATTTGCTTAGTGTTAATAAGTTTGCAAAGGATCACAATATATTTTTTCAGTTTCATGCTGATCGCTTTTACATCTTCTCTCAGGATACAGGACAGCTTCTCGTTCAAGGCCCAGCTAGAGGAGGAGTCCATCCCATGCCATCTCACATACACACCTTACCTCATGTTGCCTCAACATTTAAATCATCTTCTTCTGTGTCTGCAAATAATAATACTTGTACATCTAACACTGCTCCTATATGTACAAACCAAACTAATTCTTCCTCTCTAGCTCTTGTAACTGGTACTGCTAATACTGCTATGACATTGTGGCATGCCCGATTGGGTCATGCATCTAATAAAATTGTTAATTATGTGCTTAACATGTGTAATGTTCCTTGTACTTTATCTGAATTAACCTCCATTTGTCATGCATGCTGTTTGGGAAAGGCACATCAGCTACCATTTCCTCATTCAACAACAACATATAATGCCCCTCTTGAACTGATTTATTCTGATATCTGGGGCCCTGCTCCAATCTTTTCTCCCACTGGTTTTCGATATTATATCATTTTTGTTGATGCCTTTTCTCGTTTTACTTGGATCTATTTTTTGAAATTTAAGTCTGAAGCATATGCAGCATTTCTTCTATTCCAAAAACAAGCTGAATTACAATTGGGAACAAAACTCAAATGCATTCAAACTGATAATGCTAAGGAATATCAACTCTTCACTAAACACCTTGTCCCTCAAGGGATTATTCATCGTTTTAGCTGCCCACACACACATCAACAAAATGGCTGTGCCGAACGTAAACATCGCCATGTCACAGAAGTTGGTCTTACTCTATTAGCTCATGCTTCTCTTCCTCTTAAATTCTGGTCTGATGCCTTTGAGACAGCCACCTACATAATCAATGCTCTCCCCACTCCTGTCCTGAAGATGTCATCCCCATCTAGCATATTATTCAAGACTGCTCCTGATTATAGCCTCTTTAGAGTCTTTGGTTGTGGGTGCTACCCTCTTCTTAGACCCTACAACAAACACAAGTTGGATTTTAAATCAAATCTTTGCACCTTTCTTGGATACAGCTCTATTCACAAGGGATATAAGTGCCTCACTTCATCTGGTAAAATCATAATTTCACGAAATGTTCTTTTCAATGAAACTCTATTTCCTTTTGCTATTTCTAAACCCATTCTCCCAACTCCATCTTATTCGGGAAAACACATTGCTTCAATTCCTCTAATAAATAATATAAATTCCCCCTCTACTTCCAATATAGTGTATACTTCCTTCCCTTCTTGCAATGACAGGTACTGCAGATCTTCTACAATTCATTCCGCTGTTGCTGCTGATCTACCAAATACATCTACTGTTCCATTGGACATCACTGCTGCTGCAGATTCAACTGACATTTCTTCTGTTCCCTTGGAAATCACCGCTGCTGAATCTCCACCTGATGACACTATTTCAGCTCCCGCCAATGATCATCCAATGATTACTCGCTCTAAAGCTGGAGTGTTCAAACCTAAAGCTTTTCAAGCAACATTAGAACCACAAACTGTCTCAGATGCCTTGGAGTCACCACAATGGCTTCAAGCCATGAAAACCGAATACAATGCTCTCCTCAAGAATAAGACCTGGACTTTGTGCCCCCTACCATCAAACAAACCAGCAATAGGGTGTAAATGGATCTTTCGGGTCAAATACAACCCTGATGGAACCATCTCAAGACATAAGGCGCGGTTGGTTGCCGAAGGATTCAATCAGCAAGAAGGCTTAGATTTCACAGAAACCTTCAGTCCCGTAGTTAAACCTGTCACCATTCGAACAATTCTCTCCTTTGTTGTCTCCTCCAAATGGAAAATTTTGCAGTTGGATTTCACAAACGCTTTCCTCAATGGGTACATTAATGAAGAAGTCTACATGGTTCAACCCCCTGGGTTTGTCTCTTCTGATCCCTCTCTTGTTTGTCGTCTTCATCGCTCCTTGTATGGCCTCAAACAAGCACCTCGTGCTTGGTTTGAACGGCTACATTCTTTTCTTATCACTCTGGGATTTGTTAATTCTAAGTGTGACCCCTCTCTTTTCTTTAAACTCACCTCCACTTACTGCATCTACATGTTGATTTATGTGGATGATGTTATCATCACTGGTTCCTCTCCAACTGCCATCCAAAACCTCATTCATACACTCACTAAAACCTTTGAAATTCGAGATATTGCCCCCCTTCATTTTTTCCTTGGTATCGAAGTGCAAACAACACCCTCTGGCACCATCCATCTCTCTCAATCCAAGTATATCACTGACTTGTTACATAAAACCAATATGCATCTTTCCAAACTCATTGAAACTCCTATGGCAGCCTCTACTAAACTCACAAAGCATGGTACTGATCTTTACCCTGAACCCACACATTATAGACAAGTAGTTGGTGCTCTGCAGTATCTAACCATCACTCGACCGGAAATCTCCTTTGCTGTCAACAAAGTCTGTCAATACATGCAGGCACCATTATCCTCACACTGGAGTGCAGTCAAGCGTATATTGCGCTATTTTAAAGGTACCCAAACTCATGGTCTTATTCTTCATCCATCTACCACTTTCAATATCACTGCTTTCTCGGATTCCGACTGGGCTTCCGATCATGATGATCGGAGATCCACCACTGGCTTTTGCGTTTATCTCGGCCCCAACCTCGTATCTTGGTCTTCCAAGAAGCAGTCTTCTGTATCACGATCTAGCACGGAAGCTGAATATCGTGCCATTGCTGCTGCCATTACAGAGATTACTTGGATTCAGCAACTCTTACAAGAAGTTCATATTCCTTCACCTACTGTTCCTCGTCTCTACTGTGATAACCTCTCTGTTGTTCTTCTCTCTGCCAATCTGATCCTTCATAATCGAACCAAACATTTTGCTATTGATTTTCACTTTGTTCGTGAACGGATTCTTCGTCATCAGGTTGCTCTGTTTCACGTTCCCGCTGAAGAACAAACTGCGGATTTGCTTACAAAGCCCATTTCCTCAACTCGGTTTAGTTACATTAGGCACAAACTCAGAGTTGGAAAAAATACCTCCTCTGAGTTTGAGGGGGGCTGATAAGGCCCATTGTATATTGCTCTATTTTGGCCCATTTTGCTTTCTGTTATTTCTGTTACTTGCTCTACTATATATTCTAGCTTCTGTACCTTATCACTCAGTGATTCATTCATCAATACAATTCAGTAATATTCAGTTTTAGCTTTCTTCTCTATTCTCTCTTTCTCTTCTTGCTCACACTCTCACAGCTACTACTATTGATTCTTCCACTCTAACTTTTGCAGCAAATACATATGACAAACTATGGAAGTGTCAAGATTTCTTTCTTAAATCTTGACTTATAACATCCCTTTCTCTACGTCTCAAAATGGTTGGTTGTACCAACTCTTGCCATGTATGGGCGAAAATTACATTGCTCTTTGTTGTTCATAATGCTGCTAGAATCAATAAGCTCAAAGCTCAACTGCGCATTATTAAGAAAACTGCTTCCATGACTGCATTCTTGCCTAACGTTGAAAAGATCACATATCAACTCAATGTTGTACGTAAACCCATTTCTACAAATAATCGCATTCAAGCTATTTTGATGGTTTGCCCGATAACTATACTCCTATCTTTACCTCCATTTTATCGCACAAAGATGCCTACTCTATTGATGAAGTTGAAACTGTTCTAATCAACATTGAGGAAAGAGTGGAAAAACATACAAAGATTGATCTTGCACTTGTGTCCTCCTCTGTTCAAGCTAACTATGTTCAACCTCAATGCAAATTTTCTCAATCCACTCAATTCTTGAGTGCCTGTGGCTACAGTTTTGAATGTCGCGGAAGTGGATACTTCTTTAGTCGCTTCAATAATGGTAGAGCATCACCATCTACCATTCAATGTCAACTTTGTGACGAGAATGACCACACCATTTGGGATTGTTTCCATCAGTTCAATCCCAACTTCCAAGTTTCTCAACAACAAGCCACTCTATCAGTTCAGTTGCCCTCATACTCATGAGCAGAATGGCTATGTTGAACGAAAACACAAACATGTAACCAAAGTTGGTCCTACACTCCTGGCTCATGCATCTCTTCTGCTTAGATTTTGGGCTGATATGCTTTTGAAACAACAACATTCATCATAAATTCTCTTACGACACCAGTTCTAAAGATACATCACCTTCTACCACCTTTTTTACCACCACGCTAGATTATCATTTCTTCAAAGTCTTTGGTTGTGGATGTTATCCACTCCTAAGAACCTACAACAAACATAAGTTGAACTTTAAATTTGACATTTGCACCTTTACTCGGTAATCCACATTACCTCCAAAGTGGTAATGTGGATTACCCCCATATCAGGTGGCAATCTGGATTACCACCCCAGGTAATCTTCTAATTTATTTTATTACACGATTATCCCTCTAATAAATTACACTACTATTCCTAGTTTATAATTTCCTAATACACTACTATAACATAAATCCTAATCTATCAACCACCCACCCATCAAGCCCTGCTGCTGCGCGCGACCTCGCCTACGCCAAGCCTTCCCGGAGCACCGTGCCCAGCCTTCCCGGAGCACCAAGCACAGCCTTCTCGGAGCACCACACCCAGCCTTTCCGGAGCACCGCCCTGTTGCTGCTGCAAGAATATTTCTTGTTGAGTTTTTTTTTTTAACTTATTGCATTATATTTACTTTTTTCTATGTTATACCCTTTGCAAGAATATTATAATTATTTTAATAGATTTTAATTTTTATTAAATAATTATATTAATGTCAAAACTGAAAATATTGATATTAAATTCAAAATATAATTATATTTGATTAGTTTATTTTATGTGTATTTTAAATGGTATTTTAATAATATATATAATATAATTATATTTGATTAGTTCATTTTATAATTATTTAGAGGGTATTATAGTAATATACTTACATTACCTTGTAATCTTTTTAATATACCAAAAAAGGTAATGTGGATTACCAGTAATGTTATTTGTATATACCAAACATGGTAATGTGGATTACCGGTAATTTAATTGGAGGTAATCTATCTAAAAGGTAATCTAGATTACTGGTAATCTTCCACGGTAATGTGCCAAAGACCCCTAATTGTATATAGCTCATTAATGTGTATCACAACTTAATCAAAAAGGTATATTCTGTATTTTTACATTTTCTATCCCTTTCTTTGTTTCCACCTCTGTCTCTTTAAAATGGAGATCCATTAATGTTCCCCCGGAAGCAAATCAAAATCCGAAAAAGAAAAAATAACACAAATACGGGAGCTTCTCACTTACAGACATGAAGTTTTGTCTATAATGTATAGACAAAGTGTGGCATCTTTCTATTGGGCCCGTTAGTTTTCCTTTGACCATTATTTGTGACTGCTATTAATTCATCGATGTTTTTAAGAAGAAAGAGAAACTATATGCATTTCTAATGAATTACAACCTTGTCCCTATAGGTTCTTCAAATTTTCGAGAAGTACTCATTTCCACTAGAATCTCCTATGTTTCTTCTGTTTGTTCTCCGCTCTGTTCATTCTACTTGTTTTCTCTAGTACTCTTGTCAACTTTTAATTTGTGTGCTCTAGTTTGTTAATTTTTAATTTGTATGCTCTTGCTTGATCATGTTAGAAAATTTAATTTTCTTTATTTTAATTTATGGGTTATAAATTATATTAATAATCATTATAGCTATTTAGTTGTGACATTTGTAATGATCTCATTATTGGTTATAAATAATATTAAGTCACACTTAATTATTTGTCGGTTTGGAGAAATTATGAGTAAAAATCGTTACTCTATCTTGGTCTTTATGGGATTTAATGGGAACCAATGAACCAAGAATAAATAGAGACAAAAAGGTTTGGTCCCCAATACATCAAAATCATATTTTGCAAATTTTTAACCCATCTGAGAATTGCTCTAAAGCCTGGAAATGACTCTAGAGATTTTGGTTAAGGAAGGTCAGGGAACCACCTTCACACAAGCAGCTCGAGAACCTTTGGAGTTATCAATCACTCACTATGGATCCAGGTTAGCTTCCGCTTTTGGTTATTACTTCTCGATGAATCAATATGAACGACACTAAAGTATTTATGGTTTTTTATTAAAAATTCTAACAAGTGGTATGAGAGTCATCCATAATTGAATCATTGAAAAAATAATGATATATTGATATTGGGATTTTTTTTTTCGATCATCACCAAAAGGATCGGTTTATTGTACGATTGAGAATGCTTAATATAAGTTTTGTTTTGGCTGTTTTGATTTACGACCTTGTTTTGAATACTCACCATACATTATTTATGTGCTGCCATTTTATATATATTCATATATATGCCTTTTGAGTTTTTGGATCACTATTACGTGCATACATTTGGTTTTATGATAGATGTTCAGGACTTTCGTATATATTTATATATCTATCTTATTTGTCAATATCATGTTATGGAGTCAGTAGCTTTTTGGTGCTTATATATTTATATATAATCAAATGGTTCTTTGATTTATATAATTATGTTATTCGATTTAATAAATCTTATTTTATGGATTTATTGTTTCTGTTACATATGAATTTGAAATTGAATTGATTCCATTGTTATGTTTTGATCAAGATTTGGTGAGTTTTAGGATGTGTGCTCTCCTATTTGGTTTGTCATTGTGTTAATCTCCTATTTATTTTGGCATGTTAGTTCTCATTATTAGGATAAACTTTGTATATTTCTGTTTTAGCTTTGTTTCTGTTACTATTCTGTTTTTCTCTTATTCCTTTAGTTGTGTATATAAAGAGCTCAGCTCTTGTATTTTCAATTCATTCAGTAATAATAATATATAATGTTTTCTTAGCTCTCTCTTGCATTCTCTCTTTTCTCTCTAGTTTTGAGTTACCAAGAGCTTGTGCTCTATTTCTCTTGATTGGGCCTGATACCTTAGATGGTATCAGAGATCAGTGCGATCCTAGGGATTTCCTGAGCTATCACAGCTGCTATAATGGCAGGTTCAAATTCAAACAATACCAAGAACCAATTGGTTCCTATTTCTTACAAGTTAGATGAAATATCATTCCTTCCATGGCGTCAAATCGCCCTCTCCACCTTATTGTCTCAAAACTTGGGTGATCATTTGCTCAAGGCCAATATTCCTCAACAATATGCCTCTGATGCTGATAGAGACTCCAAGAAAGAAACACCTCAGTACTAAGAATGGCTTCTTGAAGACTATGCTATTGTTACATGGTTGTTGCACTCCATGGATCTTTCTTTCAAGAACAGAGTGGTTGGTTGCACTCATTCATATCAGATCTGGGAGACCATTGAAACATACTTTGCTGCACATACAAAGTCCAAGGTGAAGCAGCACAAGAATCAGTTAAAGTCCATCAAGAAACAGGCCATGAATGCTTCTGAATATCTCCTCAAGATAAAGCGAAATGTTGATGCTCTTGCTGCTGTGGGATCTCCATTAACTACAGATGAACACATTGAAGTTATCTTGGATGGCCTCAATGAAGATTATAAAGCTTTTAATATTTTTGTTTTGGGAAGAAAGGAACCATGGAGCATTATAAAGTTGGAGTCGTTTTTAATGACACAAGAAGAGCTATTAGAAAGGTACAAGCAAGATGATACACCACTGGTTCAGGCTAATTTTGCTCAATCTCGATCTCAAAATGGTTCTCAAGAATCCAATAATCAGTTCCAGCAGCAAAGAAATGGTGGTGTTTTTAGTAGATATGGCTTTCCTCGAGGACAGGGTCGCGGTAACAGGGGAAGGGGACGCTCATTTTGGCAAAATAACAATAGGGTTATGTGTCAGTTGTGTGGGCGAAATGGTCATTCCGCGTGGAATTGTTATTTCCGCTTTGACCACTCCTTACCTAACCCATTCACTTCTCAAACCCTAAATTCATCACAAACTCACCCTCGACCTTCCTCTAACCTGCCACCCCTTCCGCCGCCTACCAACTTCCATCATCCTCGAGCCTTGCTTGCCGCTCCGTCTACCGTTTCGGATCCGGACTGGTATCCTGACACCGGAGCGTCCAGTCATCTCACTCACGACAAATCGAATCTCACTCAATGCACAGAGTACAACGGCTCCGACCAAGTCTCCATCGGCGATGGCACAGATATGGCTATCAAACACACAGGTAACTCGTCTCTTTTCTCCACTCAGTCTAATCTGGTCTTTTCCCTCAAAGATTTGTTACATGTTCCTGATGTGGTAAAAAATCTTCTAAGTGTTCAAAAATTTGCTGAGCAAAATAATGTTTTTTTCGAATTTCATGCTCATCATTGTTGTGTGAAATCCCCTCAAACTAAGCAAGTTTTGATTTCTGGTACTGAATCTAATGGGATTTACAAATTACAAGATGTTACTGTTCCTTCTTCTTCTCAATCGAAATCTAGGGTTTTCTTGTCTACTACTCCTTCTACTAATCTGTGGCATTACAGATTAGGGCATGCTGCCCCAAAAATTGTTGATATTGTTTTAAAACAAAATTGTTTTTCAACTCCAAAATCTACTTCATCCTCCTCTCTGTGTGATTCTTGCTGCCGTGCAAAGTGTCATCAGTTGCCTTATTATGATTCTTTGAACACTTACTCTCAACCCTTACAATTGGTTTATGCGGATGTTTGGGGTCCCTCACCCATTCCTTCTGCTTCTGGGAGTCGTTATTATGTATCTTTTCTTGATGCATATTCAGGATATACTTCATTGTATCTTCTTGAGACTAAATCTCAAGGTTTCATAGCCTTTAAACAATATAAAACAATGATTGAAAACTTTACTTATCACATAATCAAATCTTTGCAAACGTAATGGAGGACAATTCACTTCTAATATTTTTAAAAGATTTTTAATTGACAATGGTATTCAACATAGACTGACATGCCCTTATTCCCATCCTCAAAATGGTAGAATTGAGAGGAAACATAGGCATATTACAGAAGTTGGTCTAGCCTTGCTTGCTCATGCCTCTTTGCCTTTGTCTTTATGGGAAGATGCTTTTATCTCTGCTGTTTTCATTATTAATCGTTTACCTTCTATAAGGCTTGAAAATAAATCACCTTTTGAAATCTTGCATAATAATAAACCTGATTACTCTCTGTTTAAGGTATTTGGTTGCTTATGTTATCCATATTTGAGGTATTATAACAAACACAAATTTGATTACAAAACTCATGCTTGTCTATTTTTGGGATATGCTTCTAATCATAGAGGTTATAAATGTCTTTCTCCATCTGGTAAGATCTTTATTTCAAGACATGTTCAATTTAATGAAACTATTTTCCCCTATAAGACATTGTTTCTCAATAATACTTCTCACAATTATGTTCAAGTCAATATGTCTCCTTTTCCTATACCTATTGCCTCTTCTCAATCTCCATCAACTGCTATTATGCCTTCTACTTCACCTCCTTCCGCTCCCTCTACTTCCCCTGCCATAACAGCTCCGGATCCTCCACCTTCTAGTTCAAGTATTTTAGTATCTGTCCCCACTGCTATCATTGATTCTAGTACATCAATTAATATTCATCCTATGCAAACAAGAGCAAAATCAGGTATTTCTAAACCTAAGTCTTATGTTGCTGCTGTTTTATCCAATTCTACTTCTATTATTCCTAGTTCTGTCACTCAAGCCCTATCTTTACCTCAATGGAGGGATGCTATGCTTGAAGAGTATCAAGCCCTCATTAATAACCACACCTGGGAATTGGTTACTCCCCCTCCCCCACCTTCCACTGTCATTGGTTGTCGTTGGGTTTTTGCTGTCAAAGAAAATCCTGATGGCAGCACTAAGAAATATAAGGCAAGGCTTGTTGCTAAGGGTTTTCATCAAAAAGAAGGGTTGGACTTCAATGAAGTCTATAGTCCAGTGGTTAAGCCTGCTACTATTAGAGTTTTAATAACTCTTGCTCTGTCTAAGGGCTGGAAAATTATGCAGTGTGACTTTAACAATGTCTTCTTAAATGGTAACTTAAATATTAATGCTATTTTTGTATCCTCTCCCTCTAATGTTGTTTGCAAATTACATAAAGCTCTTTATGGCCTTAAACAGGCCCCAAGAGCTTGGTTTGACACTTTAAAGCATACCTTGCATAAGTTTGGGTTTACTAATACTAGATCTGACAACTCTTTGTTTGTTAGACTTAATGATGGTTCTCAGATTTATATTTTGGTATATGTAGATGACTTATTAATCACTGGTAGTGATCCTGATGCAATTAATCAGTTAATCAATAAATTGAGTACTGTTTTTCCTCTTAAGGATCTGGGCATGTTGCATAATTTTTTAGGAATTGAAGCCACATATGTTGATGACACTCAAATCATTTTATCTCAATCAAAATATATAAAGGATCTTTTAAATAGAGCTGGTATGATTAATGCAAAATCTATGCCTACACCTATGGTTGCTTCTTTAAGACTTATTGGTGATGGAGATGATGTTTTTGAAAATCCAACTTTATATAGATCTATTGCAGGGGGGCTGCAATATGCAACCCTTACTCATCCTGAAATTTCATATTCAGTTAACAAAATATCTCAATATATGCATAAGCCATTGAATTCCCATTGGACTGCAGTAAAACGTATATTAAGATATCTTGTTGGTTATTTACATCATGGCATTGCTTTTCATAAAAACAGTGATCTTAGACTGATATCTTATTGTGATTCTGATTGGGGGAATGATGTTGATGACAGGAAATCAACTTCAGGATTCTGTGTCTATTTGGGAACCAATTTAGTTTCTTGGAGTAGCAAGAAACAAGCAGCAGTGAGTAGATCAAGCACTGAAGCTGAATATAGGAGTATTGCAGCAGTTTTTTCTGAGATTATTTGGCTTCAATCTCTTCTTCAAGAATTGAATATTCAGTGTTCCACATCTCCTGTTGTTTACTGTGATAATCAAAGTGCTTGCTTACTTGCTGCAAATCGTGTGCAACATGGAAAGTCCAAGCACTTTGAACTTGATCTTTTTTTTGGTAGGGATAGAGTTGTTAATAAGCAGATTTATATTGTTCATATCCCCTCTTCAGCTCAGGTTGCAGACATTCTCACTAAACCTTTGTCTGCCACCTCTTTTGAATTTTTTAGGAACAAACTCAGATTCACATCTGTTCTCAAGTGAGGCTGAGTTTGAGGGGGGCTATTAGGATATACTTTGTATATTTCTGTTTTAGCTTTGTTTCAGTTAGTATTCTGTTTTTCTCTTATCCCTTTAGTTGTGTATATAAAGAGCTCAGCTCTTGTATTTTCAATTTATTCAGTAATAATAATAGATAATGTTTTCTTAGCTCTCTCTTGCATTCCCTCTAGTTTTGAGTTACCAAGAGCTTGTGCTCTATTTCTCTTGATTGGGCCTGATACCTTAGACTCATGTCTCTCCTTTGATTCGAGATGCTAATAAGGATTTAACTCTAACATGTGTGATTCCCTATTTTTAAAATATTTGATTTGAGATTTTTTTTAATATATATATATATATTTGAGATACTTTATTTTGGTACAGTACTTATAAGGACTATTGGGAACACATGATAGAGTAACTATTGGTGATTGTTGCATTCGGATTTGTAAATAATTTTGGATTTTGGAGTAAATTGGCTAAACAATATGCTGCCAAAGTAGCCTCTGTTGTGTCCGTTAATTTATTCTGAAACATAAGGATAATTGTTGGCATGTAATTCGTTAAGTATTGATCAGCCCAAAGGAAAGTCAATACATTTGGTGGCGAATTTCCTGCTCACTTGTGTAATGAATAAAAATTCATAACAGTGTTACATAAGGATTTTGGCAACAATCGTATGAGTTCTATGATAGATTGATTGAATCGATATGCTGCCAAAGCTATTGCTTATGTTGATTTATTTTGGAACATAAGGACAATTAGGAGTAAGTAATTCTTGCGAATATTGGTCGGCCCAATATTTGGCTGAATTACATGCACACACTTGTAGTGATAAATATGTGATAATTGTTAAGTTCCATGTGAATGATAAGTCGATCCAAAGATAGCCTTATTATTTGACAGGACTTATTATTAATATTTAACTGCTATTCAGAATTCATACGGGTATTGATCAGCCCAAAGGAAGGTCTATACCTGGCTGAATTATACCTACATAGTTGTGACAATGAGTATGTGGTAGTTATTAGGCTCCATGTGAGCAACACGTTTGTCCAAAGATGAACTGGTTATTTGACAGGAATTACTATCAATACTTCATTACTACATTGAGAGTACCACTTACAAGTTAATATTTCTGTCCAAAGACTAAATATTAATGTTGTGCTAAGTATCTTGTGATGGACCCACCGTTATTTGAATTTATTTGTTTGAGTATATTGTTTTGTTCTAATTATATTTTATTTTTATATATGCTTTGTGTTGTATCTGCCTTTATTGATCTGTTCTTATGCTACATTACACTTGTATTAAGGAATAAGAATATGATTAATATAATTATTATTTCTATTATAGTTGTTTGATCTTGGATTGTGCACTAAGATTTGAATCAGCTCATTTCTCTTATGAATAAAGGTTCTCATAAGGAAATAAAAAAAAATGGAGGACTTTGAAAAGTGAGATTATTCTGATTGTACAAGTCTTATGATCTTTAAACATGAAGTTATATAAATATTCATGGGCAATTTGTCCGGAAAAAGGTATTAGGTGACAATATATATATTTTTTAAGGGCTTTATTAAAAGCGATAAGGTAAAACAAGTGCGATTTTATCGAACTTGTTTTCAATAAAGTGATAAAGAAAATAAAACCTAATGGAGTACATCATGGATATGTCTTTATCTTGTTTTGAAACTAAATGCATTAAAGTTAGAGTTATCTAATGATGTGTCTGTACATTTAGTTTTGACTTCTCTTCAAGCAGAATTTATTTGGTTTAATGTCATTTATTGTAACTAATACAAAAAAATAGCTAAGCTATTTTTTGAAAAGAAGAGAAGTGTGTTAAGACTAGAATAAAAGTACTCATTAAGCAAACACCTTTAAGGACAAAATATAAAAAAAGGAATAAAGTTGTTATCATTAGTCCACTTTAGAAGAAATAGAGCAAGAAACAAAATTTATATGTATATATAAATTTATATGTATATATAAATTTTGGCTATCACTTCTAATAATATTGGGACACATAAAGGATGAATTGTCCAATGTGATATTGACATATGAGGAAAACTATACTTCTCTATTCGGTATGGTATTGAGCTATTTAAGTCGCAATGTCTGTTTAGAAATATAAATAATCAGGAAGAGATTAGGTGTCAATAATTTTTTTTAAAATTTTTTTAGCTCTTTTATTGTTTTTTTTTTAATGTGAAAACATGATCCATTTAAGTTTATGACACATTTATCTCCTATGAGAAATCGTAGTTGTAAATATATTTAAGGAATAAAATATTGCAGCTTATATTCTTAATAAAGTTTCAACCAAGGTAGTGATCAAAACTCCTTATGAACTTTCAGACTGAAAATATTTTTTCAGTATAAGGCTTTTATACATTTGGAGTTGCCTGATTAAGATGTTTTTTGTCGGTCAAATAAAGAAAAATTGGACATAAAGATGGTAAACAACGGATAATTTTTTGGTATATGGGGTATAAAGTTATATATTATGGTCTCACTGCATCATTGAGGATATTGAGTTTGAGGGGAGAGATAAAAAAAAGAATGTTGATAGCTTTCCTAATCAAGATAAAGAAAATATACTTAAAAACAAACTCAATAAACTCAAGAACTTACGTCATTAAGGCAGTCCAATAGAGAAAGAAATGGATTGGTGAAAGAAAAATGTTTAATCAACTTTCATCAAGACATGAAAAGTATATTCATTTTTCGAATGTGGATTGATTGTCAAGAGTGAAGAAGTGAACAATGACTTTTAGGTACTTATCTCATTACCTAAATGTATTAATCTCATTAGTTACAGATTAATATTTAAATCTGGAGGTTCAAAAGGTAATGTGGAGAAAGATAATGCGTGTCTTGTTCTTAAAAGGTTTCACTCTGACATATGTTGCATATCAATATCATAAGTTTCATTAGATGAATATAAAGAATATGGTTTAACCATCAATGAGCTTAGGTTAGATCCCAAATTCTAGTAAAGGATATTATAAATATCATTAATTATTATCTTATTTGGCTCTGAGATAAATGAGGACATGATTTTGTAATTCATAAGTTCAGTGGGAGAACATATATTTTGACACTACATGTTGATAATATATTGTTTGCTAATTATAATAGTTTGGGTTCACAATATCAAAATGAGTCTATCAAAGATATTTTATACGAAAGATCTTGGGAAGTCTCTTTCGCATTAGGAATTCAGATGTATCGAGATTATCTCGAGTTATTTTTGAATTGTCGCAAAAGAGCTACCATTTTAAGGGACTCGTGATGTTTGACATTCAGAATTGCATAACGCATAATACCCATATTGCTAAGGGAGACAAGTTTAGTCTCAATGAGTGCCCTAAGAATGATAGTTTAAATTAAAGAAATGCAAATGACTTCTTATACTCTAGAAGTTGAAAGTCTGAGGCATGTTCAATTTTGTACGCGTTTGGATATTGTGTACATTATTGAGTGTTAGGTAAATACTTGAGTAATGAGAGAATAAATTATTGGTTAACAACCAATTAAGGCTTATGGTTTCATTAAATAACAAAACATCACATGCTCACATTTAAGAAGTCGGGTGAAGTTAGAGATTATCAAGAATCTAGATGCCGACTTTGTCAGATGCCAAGAGAATTATAGATTCATTTTTGGTTATATTTCTATGCTTGTTGGAGGAGCAATATTTTGGTAAAGTGTCAATCAGACACTCATTGCTCTTTTTACCAAGGCAGTTGAGCTTATTGCTCATTAAGAAACATCAAGTTAATATGATTATGTAATTTTGTCACATAATTGCAAATTCTTGAATAAAGTTGAAAGACTTTTGTCGGTTTGGAGAAATTATGAGTAAAAATCATTACTCTATCTTGATTTTTATGGGGTTTAATGGGAACCAATGGACCAAGCATAAATAGAGACAAAAGGGTTTGGTCCCCAATACATCAAAATCATATTTTGCAAATTCTTAACTCATCTGAGAATTGCCCAAGCCTGAAAAGGACTCTAGAGATTCTGGTTGAGGAAGGCCAAGAACCACCTTCACATAAGCAGCTTGAGAACCTTTGGAGTCATCAATCACTCACTATGGAACCAGATTAGCTTCCGTTTTTTGTTATTACTTCTCGATGAATCAATATGAACGATATTTATGAATTTTTATTAAAAATTCTAACAGCTCATTCTGCTCAATCTTTCTTCATTTAAATTTTTTTACTAAAGATTCTTTAGAATAAAGAACAAAAAAAAAAAGCAAAACAATGAACATTTTTTTTGAGTCTCATCAATAATCACAGATCGGATTTTGGAGAACAAAAACACAGATCCAATTTTGTTTACAAGCGTCATTTACATGTCTACCGTTGGCTATTCTTGATGACGAAGACTATCGCGCACAACACATTTGTTTTTGGTTGTTCCACAATGTGAGAGTGCGGTTGGTGTAGGGATGGCGGCACCGCGACCTATACTTGCCGCTGCCGCTGTGACGCTGTCGTGGCTGGTCTTTTGAATGAGAAGGAAGGAAGAAGATGAACCTCATGAGTAGTGTGACACCTCTCTATTTTTGCGACATTAAAAAATTTATTTATTTGAGTGATGCTAAATGTACAATAAAAAATCAGCCAAACCAGCTAATAAATGAGATTTTGAGCTATAATTACAGAACTCATTACAATCTCAATGATTATTTGGATCAAAACCAAAGTAAAAATAGGCTCATTAGCTATATTGAATGGGTTTTTATTGTACACTTAACATTATTGTTCTTCAAATAATTATCACTTGCTCTTCCATTTTATTTATAATCCATGAGTAATGATATATATACACCATAAAATCAGCTACCATTAGCCACCAAGTGTAATATTTAACATTTTGAAACTAGTAATCTAACTTTTATTATTATACATTAATCCAACATCTTTAAAAGTTGAATTATTAAGTTCAAAATGTTGAATTATTACATATGGTGACGATTTTGTGGTGTTCACGTAGCATTTCTCATAATCAATCCCTAGTAAATAGGCTTCTTTTTTATATTCTAAAGAGAAATATTTGGGGTACAACAAAAAATCAGCCAAAACAGCCAACAAGATATGCACAACATATATAATATAAAATACACAACGTATATTATATGTAGTGCACAACATATATCATCTATTGTGCACAACATATATCACATATTGCAACATCATCTTTCTTTGCAACATGTTATATATGTTGTGCACATCATATGTAATATGGTGTGCACAACATGTAATATTCGTTGTGCAATTTATGTTATATACGTTGTGCACAATTTGTTAACTGTGTTGGCTGTTTTTTGTTGTGCCTCTAGCCGCTCTATTCTAAATTGCTCCTAGTGGATATCAATAACTAAACTAAAAACTTAAAATTACTTCATAAAATATTATAATCAACACATCACATCAAGATTCATATTTTTTCTATTTTTTATTTTGATTTTTTTAAAAAACTTATCATAATGTTTGATAAATTAATCTTTACTTTTAATACAATTAAATGTTTTTTAAAACAAAATAAAATTTTCAAATAAAATTTTTATTTAAACAAATGATTATAATTTTAAACTTAGGCCCAGCAGATGAGTTATATACCAAAAATATAGAAATTATATATCTCAATGATATACATAACTACGTACTTTATAATAATAAGTTAAGTAATTTTTTTTTATCACTTATAGACTAATTAATGATATATGTTTACATAATTTAAAATGTTTTAATTTTCAGATAAATTTTTTTATCATTTACAGTAAGTATCAATTATAATTTAAATTTACTATTGATAATTTTTTTATAATTTTTTATGTTTTATTTTCTTAACTTAGTTTTATTTTGTATGATATATATTTATAGAAAAAATATAAAAATATTATTTTGGGTAAAATCCCTGAAGTGAAAAATAAAAGTTAGTTTAAAAATATTATAAGATGAAGAGAATAAATTTGTTTAAAAATCAAATTTTAATGTAAACAACTACAATTTGCTGTATAGTATATGGGATGATGATAAACAATATTTGATTTATAACTCTTATAAAAGTTAATAACTAAATTATTAAATATACTATATAAAAATTTAATTTATTTAAATTCATTTTAAAAATGAGTTAATAGTTAAATAATCAAATACATGAATAACATGAACAAAATATAAATAGAAAACATGCTTTGTCATCTATATCGTAAAATCAATATGTTCTTTTTCATTCCCAAAATAACTTTGAAATTTTTCAAAAAATAAAAGGGTATTTTAGACACTACAAGCACCTGAGTAAAACTCTATTACTTTCTATCCTATGCGGTTAGCAATAACGAAGAGTAAAGATAAATTTGACCGGATTTAGTCATTTGACCAACATACAGTACAAAGTGAATAAATCACCAGCGTAGAAACCATGTCTGTGCGCTATGGACAAAATCCAATGTTTTCAAGTGAGTTTGCACCCACAAATACACGCACAACAGGAGATTAACAAATCACAACTTTTCTAACATTTTTGGTATAACAAAAAAACCGTGTGGACGGTGAGGGTGAGATTCAAGTTCCCACCTTTTTTTTCCTCTCCTCTAGTCACTGTATAAAAGAAATGAAATCTGACCCAATTTCCAATCAACACCCCATTATCATTCCACAGTGAACCACTTTTCACATCTGCAAAGAGTCCAAGACAGAGAAGTAGAAGATCTTAGAGACCGACGAAACTGAAAAGTGAGTGGTGAATATGGCCCTTGTAAACGAAATTCTGGGTTCTTCATTATCAGAGAGATCTTTCTTTGTTTCTTCTTCCTCAAGAGGGCTTCTTAGTTTTCACCCGAAGCAAACCCGGTTCTTTGTAAGTCCTGTGTTGGTTCCTTCGGAAAATAGAAGGTTGGTAAGGTTGAGGAAATCTGGAAAGTTTCCTGTTGCAGCTATAAGCGAGGATTTGGTGAGGGACTCTTCTTCTTCTTCTTCTTCTTCTTCGGCGTCAAGTACAAGTTCTGTGGCTGCGGAGAAACCAGTGAAATTCAGGGTGAGAGCTGTGGTGACAGTGAGGAATAAGATCAAAGAGGATTTCAAAGAGACCCTTGTGAAGCATTTGGATGCTCTCTCTGACAAGATAGGAAGGAATGTCGTGCTTGAACTTGTTAGCACTGAAATTGATCCAAGTAAGACCTTCTTACAAACCCGGATGATCAATTCAATTTTTTCTATTTTCGTGTATGTGTTTGAAATAATTAATATACAGAAAAGAAAAAAACAATCAATTCTGTATTATTTTGATCAAAACTTTCTTGGTAATTATAGAATTTAAAAATAAATAATTATCGATTCTATAAAAATTATAAACCAATTGATAGTAATTTCGTAGAAAAGTGGACATTTTTATCTTTTTCTGATAAAGATTCAATTCTTTGGTAGTGATGGATCAATTTATTTGTTAGTTGTTACTTATGGTCTATTTATTTAGAATAGTTGAATCGGAAGTAATTAATATACATCCCTGTTGAAGAATGAGTACAAAGTATAAACTGAATGATTTGGTGGTTGGCAGAAACGAAAGGTGCAAAGAAGAGTAACGAAGCAGCGCTTAAAGATTGGTCGAAGAAAAGCAATGTAAAAGCAGAGAGAGTTAACTACACAGCAGAGTTCATGGTGGACTCTGATTTCGGGGTGCCTGGAGCAATTACTGTGACCAACAAACACCACCAAGAGTTCTTCTTGGAAAGCATAACCATTGAAGGATTTGCTTCTGGACCAGTTCATTTCCCTTGCAACTCTTGGGTTCAGACCCGAAGAGATCATCCTGGGAAGAGGATATTCTTTTCTAATAAGGTAAGGTATCTCGTGAAATTTTCTCCAATTAATTTTAAGTGATGCTAAATGTACAATTAAAAACCAGCTAAATTAGTCAATAATTGAGATTTTGGGCCATATTTACTTAGTCGATTACAATTTCAATAATTATTTAGGTCAAAATCAAAGCCAAAATGAGCTCATTAGCTGTATTGGCTGATTTTATATTGTACACTTAATATTAATTTTTTATGTTTGTTTTTGTTTTTAGGTTTTACTAAGAATTATTCTTAAATCATTTATTAAGGATTTTATAAATAATTTTTTTTAAAAAAATTTAAAATAATATAATAATTTTATTACATTAAAAATACAGAAATAAATATTTTTAATGTAATTTTTTTTATCTTAAGGCACTTATTAATATTTTTTTTATTTACGTCAGATATCATGATAAGTATAGGCTGTAGAGCATTAAAGCTATAGTATTTCTTTTTTATGCTTTTTTGAGCTTCGAAAGTATCGTCAAAGTCAGTTATTATTCACTTGACGAATCTAGAAAGCGACTACAAAAATGAAATCTTAGTCAAATAGGCAAAAATAGGTGTTTAGGTTACTCATTTTATAATTGTATGAAGTGTGATGGTATATTTTCACCGGAGAGCATTGCTAAAACAATCAACTAATAATGCATAAAATATATAATATAAATTGTATAACAAATATTACATGTGCACATCATATATGTGCATAACATATATTACATGTTGTAAAGAAAAATGATACTGCAACATATGATATATGTTATGCATAATAAGTGATATATTTTGTGCACCACATGTGATATACGATTACATTTTATATTATATATGTTGTGCACAATATATTGACTGTTTTGACTACATTTCTCTTTTCACCATGAGCTATATGTATAATAATTTAACTTTTTAAAACTATTAATTAATTTTAAAATATTAAATTAATATATAATATTAAAAATAAAATCAATAATTTTAAAAAATTAAATTATTACAAACTATGGCAGTAATTGATTTTATAGTATTTAAAAAACATTTCTCTTATTTGATACATGAGTAATGAATTAGTATAAGAAATACTTTGTTTAGAAGTTCTCGTTAAATCAGACAAACATTTTTGTTGAAAATTTTTTTATGATAAATCTACTTCTATAAAATATTAAATTTTATTTTTATGAATAGTAATAAGTGTTAAATAAAATTTTCGTCTCTCGTTATATATGAGAATAAAGTTAAAAAACAATAAATATATTCTTGAAAATAATAAATGTTAAATATCACTGGACACATACTATTAGTTACTAAAAAGATAACTAAAAAATAATAAAAATTGGATGGAGGTTTATTTTAAGAATTACTATAAAATTCAATAATGATAAAATGAACTTCTCGGTTATGTATTCATTATTTTTTTGTAAATAACTTCTTTGCTTTTCTAATGTGATGAGTACATTTACAAATTCTCAACTGTTGACTCTTCACGTGGGAAAAACCCATACGTTAGAAATTGAATATCACTATAAAAGTTAATTCATTAACCTGTAAATGGAATCATAAAAGAAATGGAAAAAAATAAAGTGAAGATACTGTAGATCGGTTGTGGGTAATCACTATTGCTTATTCTGTTCACTAAAATTTCAATAATTATTTGAATAAAAAATAATTATTTGAGTAAAAAATAAAAAAGTTAAAATAAATTCATTAACTATATTGACTAATTTAAAATTGTATAACAAATATTATTACTTTAAAATTGACCTGTCAACTATCTTTGACTGTGTTAAAAGGGACTATTTTGGCTGAAATTGTGTTATTACCCAAAAGAAAACATGTACATGTTACAACTTCACATCTAAAGATAAAAAAATAAAAGTTAGTATTTAAATGAGAATGATATTAAAATCTAAGAGTGATAAGATGAGTATGTACAAGATATATACACTAAACATACTTACTATTATCATTTTTGTTTCTGTCATAGTTGAAACATCAAATTTTCAGCAAAATCTTTTCTAATTTTTTGTAATTTTCTGAAGATAAAATTTTAATTTTATTTTTTTTCTGTGATTCATTTGAGCAGCCCTATTTACCCGGTGATACACCTGTTGGTCTAAGATTTTTGAGGGAGAGGGAGCTGAGAAATCTCAGAGGTGATGGCAAAGGAGTTAGGAAATTATCTGACAGGATATATGACTATGACACATACAATGATCTGGGAAACCCAGATAGAGCCCCTGAGTTTGCTAGACCAACCCTTGGAGATTCAGAAAAGCATCCATATCCAAGACGGTGTCGTACTGGCCGTGCCCCAAGTGATACTGGTAAAGAACAAAACGAATTAGTACACAAACATGAAATCTATAGATTATCACAATATATAAGCATTATGCTCTCAGTTATACCAAAATTTTATTCTTTTGGTTTAGTATATTGGAAATTGACCGTCGGTGAGAATTTTTTATGAATGAATTATTACAGAGATTTATTTCAATACACTGATGGTGTGCAAAATTATTTCACTCAATTAGAATCGATGTCAAATCATGATAGATGATTATTATAGTGAGCGGTTTTTACATTTTAATAATATTTTTTAGATAATAGTGTAAAATTATTTTACTCTGTGGGTGTATAAAAATTGAATCTCTATCTTATCATAATTTGTATTGAGATTGTAATTTTGGAACTTTTATATTTTACTAATCAATTCATATATGATTGTGTACTGCAGACATGTATGCAGAGAGTCGTTTGGAGAAGCCACATCCAATGTACGTACCTAGAGATGAACGATTTGAGGAATCTAAGCAGAATACGTTCTCTGTGAAGAGGCTTAAGGCTGTGCTCCATAACCTTATTCCTGGCCTTAAGGCTAGTCTTTCTGCTGATAATCAAGACTTGAATGATTTCTCAGATGTTGATGGCCTTTACAGTGAAGGGCTGCTGATTAAGATGGGCTTGCAAGATGATGTTTTGAAGAAACTCCCTTTGCCTAACATTGTCAGCAAGATCCAACAATCCAGCCAGGGACTTCTTAAGTTTGACACTCCCAAGATTATTTCCAGTGAGTTTTCCTTTGCTACAGCCACATTATTGTATTTTTTTTTTCTCTATTTGAATTTGTAATTCCCTTTTCAGTATAATTTATTTTATCCTAAGAGTGTGTTTGGAACCATAAAAAAAGAGAAATGAATTAATTTTAAAATCAACTATATTGTTTGAAATGCAAAGAGAAAGGAAATGAATTGATTTGCAATTCTCATGGAGTTAGTAATTGTGTATTTTTAAATCCTATGAGTTTTGAGAGAATTTTAATGGAAACGATTTAGAATTCATTTTCATAGTTAATCATTCCAAACACACCCAAACTGCTCTTTTCTATCTTTACTATGATTTCAATATTTAGATATCTAAGTTTAGAAACTTGGGTGTATTTGGAATCATAAAAAAAAAGAAAAATTAAATTGATTTTTAAATCAACTCTATTGTTTAAAATGTAGAGATAAAGGAAATGAATTGATTTACAATTCTCATGAAATTTATATTTATGTATTTTTATATTCTATGATTTTTGTAGATGATTTTGATAAAAATAATTTAGAGTTCATTTTATTTCCATATTATAATCATTCTAAATACACTTCTTCGTTGTAACTTGGCTGAGATTTGAGATATGTCCTAATTTGGTCCTAGCATGACATACCACGAGTTGTTTGATACTTTAAGTAGGGCCACTACATCACTTAATTTGGTCTTTAATTTTATCATTGAATCTCACCAATTTGGCGTGTGTATGACTATGTAGATTCTACATTCGCCCACTTGTTATTAATTTACACATTGATATATAGTGCGTCCTACTGTTATGTCACAGAAAGGTGTGTCCATTTAGCCAGACTTGCATCCATCCACATTTGAATTTGAATTTTTTGATGGTTTATATGTGTGAATAATACTGTACTGTTATTATTATTAATGATAATAACACAGGAATCTTTAAAACTTGATCACTAAATTATTTATGTCACGTGTCTAAACGTGCAGAGGACAAATTTGCGTGGCTGCGAGATGACGAATTTGCCCGCCAAGCAATTGCTGGAATTAACCCTGTTAACATCGAGAGGCTGAAAGTTTTTCCACCTGTGAGCAAGCTTGACCCGCAAGTATATGGTCCACAAGAGTCTGCTCTTAAAGAAGAGCACATTTTAAGCCAACTTAATGGCATGACTGTTCAACAGGTACACGTCAAACTCTTCTAAACTGACTAACCTTGTTTTGTAATCTATTTCTTTCTGATCCGTCATCAATTATAATTTTAGACAAAAAGATGTACAACACTAAATTATCTGTATCGTTAGATTATAACAATTTCGAGAAAAGAGTGAGTCCACATTACAATTTAACGGTGGAGATAAGTGTTGTACAAATGGATAAACCTTTTATTGTACAATCATTCCTCATAATTTTAACAATTACTTGAACATTTGCAAAAATGATTTCATCTTGCATTGAATGAACTAGAAACTGGTATATATATACACAACTGGAATCAGTTAGGGAATAAGAGGGAAAAGAACTAATCTACCCCTGAGAAATAGAATAATTACATCAGCATCTAACTAACTAAAGAACTGAAGTATTTAATGTGTAATAATTACTTGTAATAACTTTACCTTGTTTTACTTTTTGACACTTTGTAGGCAATTGATGAAAGTAAGCTGTTTATTATAGATTATCATGATGTATACCTTCCATTTCTGGAAAGGATTAATGCCCTTGATGGTAGAAAGTCATATGCTACTCGTACCATTTTCTTCTTGACATCCCTCGGTACTCTCAAGCCCGTGGCTATTGAACTCAGTCTGCCTCCTTCCGGACCAAGCTCCCGTTCAAAACGAGTAGTTACACCTCCGGTCGATGCGACCACCAATTGGATGTGGCAGCTTGCTAAGGCCCATGTCTGCTCCAATGATGCTGGGGTACACCAACTTGTTAACCATTGGTACCCGCCCTAATCCTCCTTACTTCATCAATTCTTTAAATTTTTATTTTTCTGTATACCAAAATATGTATTATAATTTTTTGTGTCTCGTCTTATCCTATATTTATGTATTATATTGTCTGTAAATGTAAAACAAACACATTGGTAGTGATTAACTTTGTATACCTCATATGTAGGTTACGCACCCATGCTTGTATGGAGCCATTTATATTGGCAGCTCATAGGCAAATGAGTGCTATGCATCCTATTTTCAAGTTATTGGATCCACACATGAGGTACACCTTGGAGATCAACGCCTTGGCTCGCCAGAGCTTGATTTGTGCTGATGGAATTATTGAAAATTGCTTCACTCCTGGCCGCTACAGCATGGAGATTAGTTCTGCTGCTTATAAAAACTTTTGGCGTTTTGACATGGATAGCCTCCCTGCCGATCTCATCCGCCGGTAAATTACTTAGATTCTTACTATTTCTTTGGCGATGCTTTTTTTTTTAACCAATTTGGCCTTTGCTGAAAACAGACAAGCATCTTTTCTTAATGTGAAATTGGTGTTTGCTTTTATCCTGTGTATGTAAGTAGCAACGAATCTAACAAAGATTGCACTTTTTGAGTGTGCAGGGGAATGGCAATTCCTGACCCAACCAACCACATGGTCTGAAGCTTGTACTTGAAGACTATCCTTATGCCGCTGACGGGCTTATGATCTGGTTTGCTATTGAAAACTGGGTCCGTACCTACGTAAACCATTACTACCCAAATTCAAGCGTGATTCGCAATGACAAGGAGCTTCAAGCATGGTACTCTGAGTCGATCAATGTGGGCCACGCTGATCTTCGACATGAAAGTTGGTGGCCTACATTGACCACTAGTGAGGATCTTGTCTCCATCCTTACCACTTTGATTTGGCTTGCATCTGCTCAACATGCTGCTCTTAACTTCGGACAGTATCCTTATGGCGGGTACGTGCCAAATCGTCCCCCGTTGGTGCGAAGACTAATCCCCGATGAGAGCGACCCAGAATATGCCAGTTTTATAGCAGATCCACAAAAGTATTTCCTCAACGCATTGCCAAGCTTGTTGCAAGCTACAAAATTTATGGCAGTGGTTGACACACTCTCCACTCACTCGCCTGATGAGGAGTACTTGGGAGAGAGGCAACAGCCATCCATCTGGTCAGGTGATGCTGAGATCATCGAGGCATTCTTCGAGTTCTCGGCGGAAATGAGGCGGATTGAGAAGGTGATAGACAGCAGAAACTGTGATAAGGAGCTAAGGAACCGTTGTGGTGCAGGGGTGTTACCTTATGAGTTGCTTGCACCAACTTCTGAACCTGGTGTTACATGCAGAGGAGTTCCAAACAGTGTGTCCACTTAAATGTCACATTTTGATAGGGAATAATTGTGTTCGCTTTACTAGTTTGTAACTTAGTACCATTGTGTAAGTTGTACCTAGATTGGATAAATGTTGGTATATAATGGTAATATAATAGAGTTGTAAAGACTGATGTTGACTAGAATATGGTGGTGTTGAAGGATACCTGTCTATCATATCATTATTAAAGCTAAAGATTCTTTTCTTTGGCATAGATTAAGATCATTACCGTATTATTTTTTCGGAAGAATGGGCATTTAGAAAAAAATCTCCATGTATTCTTGTTCTTAAGGGTGTGTTTGGCTATGGAAAAATTTTGAGAGGAAAGAAATTGAGGAGAAAGAAGTTGAAGTGATTTTAGTTTTTTGTAGATGTGTTTGGTTGAATAGAAAATGAGAGGAAAGAAAATAGAAAGATTATTATATATGTTTGTTTGTTTGGATGGAAAAGAGAGAGGAGAGAAAAAATAATGATATAAAATGATAATTTTATCCTTAATATTTAATAATTATTATAAAATTATAAAATTATCTATTTTTAATAAATAAATAATATTTCTATTCATAATATTTACAATTTAATAGCAATTTAATACTAAGAATTTAATATATAGTTTAGTATAATATTATTAAGTTAAAATTAATTTTTTTAGTTGAATATCTATTTTGATTAAATAATAAACAAACTAAAGTTAAAATTTTAATATTAGAACTAGAATGATAATTAGATTTAACATGTTATGATTAAATTAACGTATAAATTTATTTTAAACTGCAAGATTAATCTCAAACTTATGCAAAATTATTTAGGAAAATATATAGGTTTAATTTTTTCAACTTCATTTTATATGTATAAAAAATATTATTAAAATATTAGAAAAATGATCTGTGTAAACCACAAAATCAGCCACAATTAGTCACCATGTGTAATAATCCAATATTTTGAAACTAGTAATCCAACTTTTAAAAATGTTGGATTAATGTATAATAATAAAAGTTGGATTACTAATTTCAAAATGTTGGATTATTACATTTTGTGGCTGATGATGATTAATTTTATGGTGTACATGTAGTATTACTCAAAATATTATTATCTCAACAATTTATTTTTCAGACTAATAAAAAAAATATAATGAATAAAGAAAAATATGCACCAAAGAAAAAAAGAAAGGTCATTGTGAAGGGTAATATTAATATTAAACACTTGCATTTAATTTCTCTCAACTTTCCATCCATAATAGAGGAGAAAAAATTTTGTGTGGGTCCCACTGATTTTTTGTACTGTTTCATCTTTCCCTCCATATTTTCCTTCGTACCAAACGGGAGAGAATTCTTATTTTCCTTTTCTTTTCTTTCCATTCCCTTTCTTTCCATCCAAATTCCCTCCAACCAAACAAAGCCTAAAGGAATAAGATTGGGTAAACTAGCCTTTGTTTGTAAATTGCAACCCAATGAATTTTTCATGAGTTAGATGATCGATCATAGAGTGTAATACTTTGTTGTATTTGGGCGCTCAATTTAGAGTGACATATTTTTCAAGGGATTTTTATTAACGATAGATGTTAGAAATAATAATATATTTTAGGAGATAATGTTTATTGTGGATATAAATGGGTGGTGGTGCATATTATGATTTCTCAAGTATCAAGAACACAACTCAAGATAGAAGGTGAATTTGTTGTGTCAAATTTCTTTCAATTTTTAATTCTTGATGTAAGGATATTTTCTGAAATTATAAAATCAGTCAAGTATTTTGTACTTGTTGAAAAATTAATTTTAAAACAGTTATGATAAACAATTTGTGATATCAGAATATGTATCAGAAATTAATAATCTCAAATATTAATATTTTGCACCATATTAAAGAATACAAACACTTAATTACAAAGCATCAAAACGTATTTTTTATCATAAACTTTATGAACTCCAAAACAATGTTATATCAGAATATTCTTATAAAAAATCTCTTCAGAAAATCCTTTCTGAACTTCATTCAGAAATTGCTTCTGATTCTCCTTCAGAATCTGTTTTTGGTTTTTGAATACATTTTTTGATAGCAATACGTACAATTTTGAAGCTGTAGGCTTCTGAATATAAAAATGAAACATATATATTTTGATGATGTCAAATACAAAATATAAGATATCACTTCATCAGAAATAGAACAAACAATGTTTCAGAATTACTCTTTCAGAATATAAACTTTCAGAAACTATCAATCAGAATGTTTCAACACAGATTTTTTAAAACCTATCAAGAAACAAACAAAATAGCTTTCTTTCAATCTTTTTCAATGTGAACAAGTTAATCAATACTCATAAAATCAAATACAATCAATCTTTATCACAAAAGATTAATTTTCACAAGAATCTTTAATTGTCAAACACACCTTCTGTTTTTACCTTGCCTTCTTTGATCAATTCAATTCAATTCAATATTGATAAAGATCAACAAATCATATAAGCAATAATTTTCCAGTTGTAATCTTAACTAGAATAACTAACCTTATCCATAAGAACACTTCAACAATTTATCACGTGCTCTTATTAAAATAAACAAGATAATAATTAGTTTGAAATAGTTCTGAATGATAAACACGATTCTGAACTTTAATGAGTGTTCACTTTCTGAACACAACATTTATGAACATCTCAAATTGCACTTTCTGAATCAGAATTCTGAACTCCTTCGGAATTCACTTTTTGATGCAACCTTCTGAATCTGCATCTCTATTTCTAAACACTGTTTGATGTTTCTAATAGTTCTAAATGTATTACAAATTCAAGTTACCTAATACATTTACTAGGAAAATAGAATATAGCTTTTACATACAACTTTTATTGAAGCTATTTACAAAGTTTCTTAACTATTACAAACACTTTATGAACAATAAGAAGCTTCTATACAATTGCAATACTAATGTCAAGCTTCTAAACCTATTGTTACATTAGTTTTGTTATTATCAAAATCAAAAGAGGATTTACATCAACAATAAATAGACTATTTCTAATGATTTAACATTTTTATATGTTACCATTTCTATATGTGTAGCTCTTTGGGCATGATATGAATAAGGGTGACAATCGTTCGTGACAGGGCAGAGAGTACCTTTTCCTTCCCCACGTACTCCTGCGATCATGTTTTCCTCCATCCTACGATGGGGATTGTAACATCCTCATTTTTAGGAGTTTTATTTATTTATTATTAGGTTGATTTATGAAATAATTATATGTTGTGTTAATTAATCTACATGCTAAAATCGATAAATATGTTTTCCCCCATCCTACTGCATATCCCCATCGAGTCACTATATGCAGTAATCTAATTTTTTAAAACTATTAATCCAACTTTTAAAATGTCGGATTAATGTATGATATTAAAAGTTTGATTAATAATTTTAAAAAATTGAATTATTGCATATGATGACTGATTTTGTGATATGTAAAAAATATTTCTCTTAATATTTTAAACACACCTTTTTTTTTAAAAAATTGTTGAAAGAAACCAAAAAATATATCCATGGAGAGAGAAAAAATAAGCATAGGTGTAAAAGAGAAATTCTTGAATGATTATGAACGCCACATATGAATATGGTCCAAGCACCCAAATGATGTCATGTGTTAATATGTTATGTCACGTGTCATATAAAAGATCTACTATTAATTTAAAATCTAGTTAATTTTTTTACTTTTCATTTTTTCTAAAAAAAGCGACCACATCTTAATAAGTAAAATAAATATTTAATTTTAATATTTTTAAATTATTTTATTTTTATAAAAACTAACTAATTTTGGTCACAAGTAAAATAAAAAATAAATAAATGAAAAAAATTTCTGCTTCCTCACTTAAATAATTTAAAAATGTTAAAATTAAATATTTGTTTTACTTATTGAGAGATGGATACCATTATTTTTTTATTTTAAAAATAAAAATAAAAGAAATTAAATATTCGTAATTTTTTAATTCTTAATAATAGGTTATATGAACATAATATTTGAACATATAAAAAATATTTAATTTTGAGATTTTTAAATTATTTAAGTGAGAAAGAATATTTCTTTTTATTGATTTATTTTTTATTAAAAATAATTACTTTTTAAATTTTCTTGTGACCTAAATTAGTTTATTTTTATAAAAATTCAAAATATTTAAATTCAAATTTTATTTCACTTATTGACATGTGAGTCTTATCCTTGTTTTATTTTTAAAAATGAGAAGTAGAAAAAATAACTATATTATATATATAACACATGGCATTACATATTAATAAATAATATCACTTGAGTGGCTAGACACCTAGAAGCAGACATAGGGGGCGCTCAGGAGCTCGCCCCAGGAATTTCACAAAGATATCTATAAATAATAAAGGAACTTGATATATACCCATAGTTATCACCTCTCATCTTATCTTTTGTTTATATACATTTTTGTTTTTATTTTGGATGAGGATTAAATTGAAAAATTATAATAAAATCTATACATATAATATTTACGAATCTCCTGCATTAAATTTTCTGCCACGTGTCATTTTCTCAGATTTTTCAATTTTTTACTTAATTTTTTTAATAAATATCAATTAAATCATTTTCTTAATTTTATATATTTATTCATTAAATATAATTATTATGTTAATTATTGATCGGAGATTTTATATGTCTAATTTATTATTTTAATAAATTATATCAATTAATTCTTGATTGTCATATATGATCTTGATTGGCATATCATTTAATATGACGAATATGATTAAAATATTTCTTTTAATATGTTACTATATATATTTGAATAAATATAATTTGAATAAAAAGGAAAGATTTGCAAACTAACCTGATTAGTCTTATTTTTTAAAAAAGGAAAGATTTTAAAATAATGTTAATACATTGTTCAATATATTGGACAATATAACAAATATGATTATAATAAAAAGATTTATATTTATTCATCACTAATATGTTAACATATATATTTAAATAAATATAATTTGAATAAAAAGAAAAGACTTAAAACTAACTTGAAGCTTATTTTTTTTGAAAAGGAACCAAAGGTTTTAATTAATTATAATTTATCCTACGTAATTTTAAATCATCCAATTTTTTAATGATTTAAGGAATCAATGATATATATCAATAATCAATTTAAGAATCAAATTATGTCCATGAATCTGTTTTTAAAATTAGGCCAAATTTATTTCCTTAATTGACTGATGATGTAGATTATAATTCTTAATTGATTGATTTATTGAAATTTCCATTTTTTCATCGGTTATCTGCCTATTGATCTACTATAAATTTTTTCTCTACTTTATTTGACTCATCTTCATTTAGAAATTTACAGTGTGGTTTTTTTTTTTTTGGTTTCCCATGGTATCCCCAGTCCGGAAGGTCAAGAACAAATCCATCGCGAATATGAGCTCCATTTAAGGTTTTGCCGCCGGCCATTTAAGGGTTTCCCTTGAATCTCTATCTCTTTTTCTTTATTTTCTATGGTTATCTTTCTATAAATGTCTTCTTCTTTTTCATTCCAATTTTTTCCTGTTTTTTTTAACCATAGTATCTTTTTCTGACTATTTATTTATTTTTTAAATATTTAAATTTTCTTCATCTTCTACTATTTTTCTTAATTATCTCTTCTCTAATTATTTGTATGAGTTTTAATTATTTTTCTATTTGGTTTCAGATCAAGCTTCAACACAGTGAAGAAGGTATACTGTAAAAAAGGTACAATTAATATAATCCTTCAAGTTCAAAATTGTTGTACAATTTTATCAATATATCTGGATTTTCTTCACCTATGCATTTTTCAATATTCTAACAATATTTAATTTTCAATATAAGAGTTTTTGTCTATTATGAAGAATTCTCATAAAGTCATAATATATTTTTTGAGTATCAAAATTTTTCAATATTTTTACATTTATAAAATAATTATCATGATTTTTTGCAATTGAATGTTCATCTTGATTTTCATATAATGTACCTAACAAATTTATCTTTTACAATTAGTTACTCACCTTAATTTTAATTTTTAATTATTTTTTGTTTTTATGTATTAAATATAATGTTGATGAGATTATATTTATTAAAATTATATTTTTATATTCTATTTAAATTTATTATTTACATCGTATATATAAGTTTTGATTTGTCTTTTATATATATATATATATATATATATTGTTATCTATTTTATGCAGGTATGATATTGAAGATGTCTTAAGATGTTAGCTAATTTTGATCCTTTTTTTTTATCTTTGATTATATTGTAATTGTATTCATACGTAATTTTGTCATTTAGATTTTTTTATTTCCTTAATTGTACAATTGTTAATAAATATGTAAACTATGTAAATGACAATTAGTATATACGTTTTTAGTTTCTATTTAAAGTTGTAAGGAAATGAGCATAAAACCCGTACTCAATATGAATACGGGTACAAAGCATGATAATTTTTAATATATGTATAAATTTTTATATTATCATTTGTGTTTATCATGTTTTCATTATGTTATAATTTTAGTGTATGTCATTTAAATATTAAATATTTTAATTTTATAAATAGACATACATTTCAATATTTTAATTTATTAAAACTAAAATAAATACTTATATTTTGCCCCGTGCAGTGCACGGGTTGAAACACTAGTATATTATATTTTGGGTGAAGATATGGTTAGATAACTTGTTTTTATGTTAAATATTATTACTATTTTTTCAATTATAATTATATAATAAAATAAATTATATTTTTATTTATTCTATTTAATAATTTATTATCATTTCTTTAAATTTATATAATATAATATTCTGTTTTTTTTAAAAAAAATTACTCTATTTCTTTTATTTTTCTCAACAATTTGCCACTATATTTTAAATAGATATAACATTTTCTTAAAAAAAATTATATAACATAATATGCTATATTTTTGTAATTTTTATACTACCTAATAATTTAGACTAACTATTCTTTTAAAAATCATTACTATTTATATATTGTATACAATTATTATTAATGTATCTACAGTAAGATTTTGTCCATTACCATAAATTATAATATTTATTTAATAATATAATAACTTTTTATTCAATTACTTCTTTATAAATTCATCCTTATCCTTATTTGTGCATGGCTGATACGCAATTGATAGGTTTTATTATTAGTAAAATATTCCTTTATTAGAAGATATATAGATGTTATTAGTAAAATTAGAAAGATAATATTTAATTTTCTTGTCCTTATTAATTGATAGCATCAAGAAGAGGATCAAGTTGATTTAGCTAATTGACTTTAGCCCTTTATTTAGTGATTCTTAAGATGACTTGGGTATGTAATATATAGCTACTGCTACGAGGCACTTTCTGACATACATAGAAAATACACTTTGAATTATATTGTTTTTGTATGGCTAAGGATGAGCCACATATCTCACTAATTAATATTTATTCAATTTATTAAATTAATTATCAAATCACATCTACTTTAATTTTAACAAAGATACAGTATATATATATATATAGATGAGATTTATTCAATACCCATTATTTTTGTCGGATACCAGTACCCAATTGTATGTTTAACCTATTAATATATGCTAAAGTAAATATAATTTGGTACCAACGGAGTCCGGTGATCACGGTTATAGTCTTCCTAGACACGTCTTAAGTTAATTTTATCTATAAATCATGACTTATATATATGTTGGATATCGGTACCCTATATTTTTTCTCGGTAATGAATCAAAATCCTTAATTTTTACTGTGAAGTCCCTAATAAACTATTTTCTTCACCCTCCACTATAACCCCTGAAAAGTTTGAGCCGTTCACTAAATGTTAACAGTCGAGGACCTTCTTACAATTCAGTTCCGTGAAAGGTTATAACATGTATCCATTGAGCAATATGATTGGGAAACTGTTAAATATGGAATCCCCTAAATGTGCTGATCTCTTTGTACAATTATGAAATTAGCAAGTTGCCATATCCAATTTGAAAACGATACATCTACAGAACTTGAATCTTGCTAAAACTGACATTGATTGTCTTTGCCTGATGATTCTGCAATTGGTGCGATTTGGAGATATTGATTTTGACATAATGCAAAAAACTCACAAAGTTACCACAAGACATGTTCAAACTTCTTTGCGCCATCTTGATATTAGGAAAAGATTGGAATTTAAATCACTTCAACAAACAAGCAGGAAGTATAATATAACTGTTTAGGGATGGTAATGCGGATGGGGAGGTGGGGATCCCTGCAGGGAATTTCGAAGTTGGGGATTTTTTTCCCCGCAGGGAAGAAAATCTCCTCGAGGGATAGTGCGGGACGGGGATATATGGGGATTATGCTCTCCGCCTCGAGTGTAAATTTATAATTTAATATGTATGTATATAATTCTACTTTTGCAAAATTGAAATATCCTAAAATAACTTAACGTCTTAACCAAACTCTTCCCTCTGCGTCTCTCCCTCATTCTCTCCATTCATATTTCTCAAACTGTAACACACACATTTCTCGATACCAAGCCACTGTCAAAGACATATTTTGTTATTTTTTTGACTTATATTTTGTTGACTAAGACATATTTTGTTATTTTTTTTACTTATATTTTGTTGACTAAGACTTGTTTTACTTTTTTTGTGACCTTTAGAACTTATGTAACAATGTCTTTAGGATCGATAATTATTGTATTAGTTTTCTCAAAATTAGATTTTTTTTATTTTATACAAAAACAAATTTTTAAAAAAATTTTTTATTACCCATTTGGGGCCCCGGCCACGGGGATCCCCGATCACCGTAGGGAGCGGGAATGAGGGAGAAATTCCCCCCGAGGTGGGGAGAGGGGATAGGGATGGAGATATTTTCATAGAGCGGGGATGGGAATGAGGACTATACTCCCCGCCCCCGTCCTGCCCGGTTGCCATCCCTACATGCACATAATTCTTACAATACACATAGCACATATAAAATAATGCACACACATCAAAATGTATCCCAATTACACATATTTTCCAATTATACCTTGATCAATGTGATTTTCATCAAATCCCTTTAATTAAGGTATAATGAGACTTTTGAGACCTTAATTACAACGTTTGACCCTGGAAACTGACACAGGGGCGGAGGAGGCTACGAAAACTGACCCTGGGGCAGGGGCAACTGAAGTGTCGGCTTGAGCTTTCTTTTTCTTTTGATTTAGGCATGCAGCTCGGATGACATCGAGATCCATGGTGCCAGTCATGGTGTCTGCACAAAAAGAAGAAACATAAGTTAAAACGACACAAAAGGAATGACAACAAAATAAAAAGAACAAAAGGGGAGATTACCGATCTGCTTTTTGAAGTCGGAGTCACTACCCCGAACTAGCTTCTTTAAGAAAAGGTTCTTTTCTCGACAATGATCGAGAAAGAAGCGAGTTAGAGCTAGTTCCCTCAGTTAGATCCTCGTCCTCTAGGCCCAGGGACAGGATATCTTGGCGCCAATATAAATTGAACCAATTTTTTCCCTCCGAGTTGAGCCAAAATGGGGATATCTCTTCCGTTGGGAGAACACAGAAGTATACCTCCTTGAAATTGTGTATTGAATCTTCAAAATGAGTGAAAACCTTCTGTTAGTAGATCCATAGGGATGAGTAAGCGTGAAGAGGTAGAAGAAGGTCTGCAAGAACGGAGTCACCTCGAGACGCTCACAGATCCTCTCATATCCTCGGACCATCGCCCACGAGTTGGGATGGAGCTGGCTGAGGGAAGCCCCCGCGATCCGAAGAACCTTTATCTGAAACTTGGTGAACAGAATTCGAATTCCGATCCGAGTGAGTAGTATATCGTACATATAGAAAACATCTTGAGGCTCGTCGCCCTTATTGAAAAGAACTCTTTCCTCTTCCATGGGGGCCTCAATGAGATATTGACTGAAAGCCCCCTCAGCAAAGAACTGCTCCCGAGATTGAACGACAGTAGCGCAGGTGTCATCAGCCACCGAGACGATGTCGAGTGCCTCTTCTCCGGCCCAATCGTAAGAATCATCCAGTAGCACGGGACGCTGGAGCTCGGGTTTTGGTCGTTTGCCCATTACCTACAAGGGAAACCATTTAAAACAATATTTAGAAATTGTTCTCGGAAATTGGGATTTGACGTTTTAAGATGATTTCCCACGAAAGAAAAAAGGGCAAGAGTAACGGATCCCGTAGAGGGGGGCCGAGTGTAAGCTTGATCAATTGCCGAATTGATTCAAATTAAAACTAGGTAACTTGTAGTGTAATGGTTAACCTAGGTCATTCTTCCAAGGAATTCAATATTCAAGAGTGATCATGCAAAAACGAGTTAGGATTGGGGATTTTGAACATATAATGAAACAAATCAGAAAATTCAATGAGGAATAAAATCAAATAGGTAGAATACTAGCTTTAGGAATTTGGATGGTAAAATCTATATCATTGATTCATCATCCTTTCAATGATTCTTTCAAGAATTGCAATTGAATTATAAATCTGAATTCAAATCTGAAATCAAACTTAATCTCTTATGAAAATCTTCATACATTCATCTTAATACACTTGAATTAAATCTGAAATCTCAAAACTTAATTCAAGACATTAAGATTGAAGCTGTACAATTCAATTCTCTAAATGAGAAATCTCTAGATCTAGATATTCTCTCAACTTAAATTTATTGATCAATAACTCAGAAATCTTTAAAATTATCAATAAATTGGATTCATAATTCAAGAATTAGAAAATCTTCATAATTCTTGAATCATAAATCAAGAAGAGATGAGAAGAGAGAATTCGAAATCCTTGAATGAATCATGAAAGAAATACAAGGAATACCTCAATCACATTGCTAATCTCAACATCTTTTACAATCCTCCATCCTCAAGCTAGCTATGAGTTTAGCTCTCCATGATCATGGAGAACTCAACAAGAAGAAATGGAAGAGGAGAGAAAAACGAAAATGAGAGAAAATGTAAACTATCTCTAATTCTAAAACTTGAATTGTAAAAAATGAATGTAAAGTGTTCCCTCCAAATCTGACGTAGGACTTAAATAGACATAAAAGAAGGTGGAAATGTCTAAAAAGCTCATACGCTAAACAATTACAACACATAAGGCAAGGGTACAATGGACAATGCACAAAATTATGACACTTAAGGCAACTCAGCAAAACTAAGTTTCTGCCCGAAATATTGCAGCCAATTTCTGAAGCCTCTAATAGATGATTCTGCCCTCGATCCCTGAAGCAAAGTTGTAACTCTATGTCTCCGCTTTCCATAGCCACCAAGATCATCCAATTCCAGTGCGTATAGCTCGAGATATAGGCAAAATACTAAGTGCTGCTCCAGATTGCTGTCACATTCGCTGCAGCAACTTTGAGTTAACTTTTGAGCTTCTTCTAGACTTCAATTGCTTTCGAGCTCTGAAGATGAAATGAAGTCTTGTGCCTTAGCTTTCCAATGCAACTGAAATGGAGTGATTTCAACATCTGTAGCTTCAGCTATGGTTTCTGCAACACTTGCTGTCCAGAATTCTGCAGCAAGATTGACTCAACTTGAAGCTCCAATTTGGAATCCTTTTGGTCTGAATCAGCTTTCGAGTTCTGCATCAAAGTTGTAGACCTGTGTCTAAGCTTTCCAACAAGACAAAGAACAAAAAATTTCAATTTCTAGAACTCAAGTTATAGGCAAATTACAGAATAGTGTCACAAAGCACAAAATGCTGAGAAAATGCACAAAGTTCCAATCAAGTACCAAATGCCTAATATGATGCAAAAGTAGCTCATTCATCTCAAAAGTGGTCAAATTACATGCATACAAGAGAGAATTAATCAATACAAATAATGCTATATCAAAGCTCCAGAACCCTTCTGAGAGAAATTGATATATTTCTCTTAGTGATAGATAAGTTTTAATGATAACAAAGTAAGCCATAAGTATAAAAATTTTACTTAAGGTATTGCTAATATGTGTGCTAAGTGTCTCAGAAAGCTTAAAATTAGTGCACTCCATGAGTAAGAACAAGACATACAACAAGTAGCCTTGAGATTAAATAATGAAATCAAAGCGTGAAAGACATCAGAAAGGATGATCAAGAAACGTAAAAGGTGAAAATGTGTTTCTGAGGAAAGAACATTGTCGCCTCAGAAGACCTCAGCGACTTGTGGTTCTCAGAAGGGTCTTCCCTCAGAAGGTTCGCCTCAGAAGTCCGTACAACTCTCAGAACGTTGGACTCAGAAGCAACCATGTCCCTACACTCAATGGACTAGCATTCACTCTCAGAAAGCTCGCTACAACAAGCCAAGAAAGTGAGAACACGCGCACTGTGCACCTCTGAAAAGTTCCTCATTTCGCGAGCAGGGAGCCGTTCCGAGAAGGACATAGCCACATCAGCAAAGTGAAAGCTCTGTTTTCGCGGCTCTTTAACGCCTATATATATGAGTTCAATTGCAGAGCATTGTGACGAAATTTTTACGCTCAAAACTCTTAATTAAACGTGCAAAAAAACTCTGCTGAATTGAAATCATTTTTGCGAAAACAAAGAACTTTCTCAGAAAGACAACTTAACTTAAGTTGTTCTTCTAACTTTGCGAAAATCTTCTAGCTTTGTATTTGTGCAATTTCTTATTTCTGTAAGTTAAATCTAGAAGTCTACTAAGGGTTAAATTAAGTTTGTAACTTAATCTTAGTAGTTGTTTTCAATCAAAAACAATTTCTAAAAACGCTAAGTCCTTCGCTGTTTGAAGGCAGTTTTAAGTCCTCGATTGTTTAAGGCAAGGTAAAGTCCTTAATTGTTTAAGGCAAGTTAAGTCCTCTAGTGTGAGGCATTTGAAAGTCCTTAATTGTTTAAGGCAACGAAAGTCCTCTAGTGTTGGAGGCAAGAAAAATTCACCTCAAGTTGTGAAGTGGTGAAAGTCCTTTACTTGGTAAAGACATTGTTGTCTGAGAAGGCACGATAGGAAAAATATCTAAGGAACTCTCAACTGAAGGTTGAGGACTGGAGTAAGTTAGTTAATATCGAACCAGTATAAAAATTCTCTTGTGTTAAAAGCTTTTCTCCCTTGCTCTTAAATCACGTAAATCATTGAGAAAATCATTAACACGTTTTTAACTTAGATTTATTTGTGAAAATCTATTTAAGTTAACTTTAGAAAGCGCTTAAGCATCTTAACTAACAAATCATTTTCTTAAACCAACTCAGAAAGAATTTCTTCTCAAAATGACTAAGTCTCAGAAGCTTAACCTTCTCAGAAAGACAATTCCGCTGCATAACTCTAAAACTACTTTCTGAGTAAACAACTTTTTAAGAGAAATTTTCAAAGGCAAATTTTTAGAAACTAGCACAATTCAACCCCCCCTTCTCGTGCACATATTAACCTTCACCGAGCTCTAAGGTCATCGCTCCTAATGAAATAAAAATGCAAAAATTTACAAAGTTAAAAGCTAAAGGAGCTAAAGTCTTTCCTAAAAGGATTAAGATTCTCCTAAACCACTCTAATAACACCTAGAACGGTACTCGATTAAGGGTGACCGATGTCTGATGTTGATTTCTCAAAAAGGGGTGCGAAATGCGAGCACACCACTTAAGAATCGCAAGATTCACGGTAGAAAACATTTACCAAGAAACAAAAAGAGATGTCATTCTAGAAGCAAGAAAATCACTAGAAAGGCCTAAGTATTCATATACCTAAGCCTAAAAGCTAGCAAAAGCTCTGAGAAATAAAACCCATAAAATAGGGGAAAATGCAAGAACTTCAACAAAAATGGAGTACTTACTGAGTTCAAAGAAAAGGAATCGGCCAATGGTTCCAAGAATGGACCAGAGTGACAAAGGACCGGTGAGAGATGCCGGACGGGGATCGCTGGAAGCTCTGGAGCTCTAGTCTTGAAATTGACAAAGAGAGAAAGAGAGGAATCAGAAGCGAGAGAAGTAGAGAAGACGAAGGAACAATGCCTAAGGCAGGATTTATATCGCCAAAAGGCAGGGTAGTTCCGATATTTCACACACCAATTCCAGGGGCATTTTTCGAAAACCCAAAAACCATATTGAAAACCTAAAACCATATGTGAATGGGCTAAAAGTCGGACCCGGGAACGGACCTACAACCCGACCCTAGGTAGATGAGCTCTAACCCCACTTAGGGTGGAGTTCTATTGACAGTGGATGACGACGCCAAGAATCCTAGAGCCATAACGGACAGTACGAGGATCGACCCTGCGGGCCGTGAAAAACGGGATAAGTGTTATCCTGGGACGTCCGGAGGTGGTTACCGCGAAAGGGGCTCGCTTCTCACTCTATAAATAGGTTGTCATTCTCAATGAATCAGATACGCTTTCAGTTCAGTTTCCAAGCTTGAGCAAAATCTGACTTAAGCTTCAGAGTCCTTTTCAGTGAAACACCGCCGACGCCTTGGAGAGGAGCAACGCAAGGAGTTTGGAGACTGGCAAGTGGCAACAATTCCACCTAAGCGAAAGTTACGGAACAATTTATATGAACAGAATTAATTGTACAATAAATTTACAAATTTATTATATCATAATTCAATTTGATTATTTACATATATTCAATTACATAAATTGTTAATATTTTGATAGTTCCGTACATCGCACTTCAATTGGTAATATTCTAGTTAGTATTATTAATGTTTAATTACTCCGGAGGTCCCTATAGTTTCATAGATTTTTCAAATGGGTCCCTATACTTAAAATTTTTGTAATTGAGTCCCTATATTTTAAAATAAATTTTACTTAGGTCTCTAACACTAGTTTTGTCACTTAACCACATTTTAGAAGTGTGGTTAAAGATAAAAGAAAAAAATAATATAACATTTTAATTATATGGTATTTATAATGAAAAGAAAAAATAATAGTATTATTAAATTTTATTTATCTTTTTTTATTTTGGTAATTTTATTTTACTTCATATTATATTTTATTTATTTTTATTTTATTAATTTATTTTTATATTTATTTTATTTTTGAAAAATTTTATTTTTATTTATCATAAAATTTAAAATAAATTTAATTGAAATTAAATATAACATAAAATTAAAGTAAAAAGAAAATAAATCTAAAATTAAAAATGTATTAAAGTAAAAAATTATAAATAAAAAAATTTAATAAGAATTTAAGAAAGATAATTTAAAATATTTATGTCATGTTTAATTTTATTTAAATTTTTTTATATTCTTTATTTATTTTAATTTAATTGTCATAATATATAAATATAAACTTATTCAAAACAAAAATAAATATAAAAATAAATTAATAAAATAATAATTAAATAAAATATAATATAAAATAAAATAAAATAATTAAAAATAAAAATATAAAATATAAATAAAATTTAATAATACTATTATTTTTTTATTATAAATACCATATAATTAAAATGGTGTAATATTTTTTTTTTTTTTTTTTTTATCTTTGACCACACTTCTAAAATATGGTTAAGTGACAAACAATAGTTTTAGGGACCTAACTAAAATTTATTTTAAAGTGTAGGGACTCAACAATAAAATTTTAAAGTATAGGGACCCATTTAAAAATAATTAATTAATCTTATGGCTACAACTTGGAAATCTCGCAATCCCGGATTGGCCCCTTTTATTTTCTTTGCCAGCAAAAGAAAAGGCTTGTGCAACTCTGCAATTTTCGGTAAGCCTCACCTAATATGAGGCTATTTGAAATTTGAACTCATATTCGCCTCATCTAGGTAAATATTACAGAGGAAAATTCAAAATAGAATATTTGTGTAAATATTAAAGTAGTGTATATTTGATGATATTGATTTATTTTATTTTTTTATGGGTTAAAAAACTGCTGAATAATCACGTAAAATTTTCTCTTAGAAAAAAGTAATTCTACTGAAATAGAAATGCCACGTTTGTCTTTGTTGGGTCGAAAGTTGTCATGTTTGTCGCTGGAAAAGAAGTCATCGTCGGTCTTTATTTAACAACCATGCTTTATCACGTTTCGAAGAACCGGCATAGAAACTAACAAGTTCATTCTAATTTCATAATCATGCTCAACAACTAAGATAAAATAGTTTTATAATAGAGTTTAATTTTGATGCAATTAAAAGTTTTTTTTAAAAGTATTTTACACTGTCGTCCAATCAAAATATTTTGTTTGTATGACTTTTTAGGTAGAGAGAGAAAACACAATCATGACGTGATAGCACATGATTGCTGGATGACTATGTAAAAAAATGGTACACTTTCAGTAGATGAAAATTAAATCGTTTATATAACACTTAATCATAATTGGATGACTGTGTAAAAAAATTATATACTGTTAGTAGATGAAAATTAAATCCTTTATAATTACATTTAATCATAAATTTACAATTCAACAAATGTATATGATTGATTGATAGTATAAAAAATTTTATATTATCATTTATACTTGTTTCATTCTTTAATTAATATTTTTTTTAGTATACTTGTTTCATTTATACTAATTTTTTTTATTGTGCGCCAAATTTTTTCCATTTAAATTATACATAATGATAGCTTCTTAGTTCTTAAAAAACTTTATAGAAAAACCAATAAATAATATATGAACACATAATGTCCACATGTCTGACACGTGGCGACAACACTCGGTGGATAGACCATGTATATGTGTCTAGATGTGTCAAAAAATATTATTTCTTATATCGGACACACGTTGACTACACGCCGATAACATATACTGAATTTGGTGTGGTACACCATAAATATTGTCAAGGTAGTGTCTTTATTATTTTTTTTTTCATTTTTTAAGGAAAACAACTTAAGCTCAACTCCAACACAAGTTTACTGAAAAAAAATTCCAATTAGGCATGTATTATTGACAAAAATAAAAGAAAATCTATTAAAAAATATTAAACTTTTACTTTATTAGTGTGTCTCGAAATCTGAATCTGTATCGTATCTCGTATTTGTGCTTCGTACTTCTTCCATTTTTTTTATTTGTCAATTTTTAATTGCGCATACAGATTAATTTAAAAAAATTTAAGCATATTTTATAATATTATCTTTATCATTCATTATCTCAGATCTCTTCTTAATTACTCACTAAAACTATTATCTCTTCTATTAATTAAGAGTATAATTAAAAAAATTAATATCAACCCTCGAAAATTTCTAAATAGATAAATAAAAAATATTTTTAAATTGGACGAATAAAATAAATAGAGGGAATATATCATAATTGGATCCATAGTTGGTTGGTTTAAATGGGCTATGGAGGTGGGAGGTTGCAGGTGGGAGATGGGAGGTGGGAAGTGGAGGACTATGGATAGTTTCGAAAGCTAAGAGATGCTGATAAAAAAATATTAGAAATATTTCGTTTTTGTGTAACTGTTATTATCTTAGAGATTTTGATTGATTTTTTTTTTTTACAATTCAATGATCTAATTATAAATTTAAAAAAAAGTATAAGAATTTTATTTAAAAAGTTGATTAGAATTGCAGAAACTTAAAAGAATAATTAAACATCTATTAAAATTAATTATTATACGAATCAAATTACTATTTTTAATTTAGCAACTAATTATAAGTTCTGAAAACTTCTTCTAAATGAAATGCAGGTAAAGGACAAAGACTTCAAGTTCTAATCCGAAATTTCCGAGTAGTGCAGACTGCAGACAGTCACGGTATTCTAAGAAGTAAATTAAAAAAGAAAAAAAAATTCTGACACACATTAAAAAATAGTCAAAATAGTCTACATAAAATATATAATTTATTATAAACAATATATATTATATATTATAATATTTTTTTAGAATATATAATATACAAAATATATTATATATATTATATACAATATATAATATATATTATACATAATATATCATCTAATTTTATTATTTTTTATTGTACATATAATTATTTTTTTTTTGGAATTTTCAAGATATCTATCGGAGTGCGATTCCGATGACTAATCCCCCACCCATTTGTGCATGCATCTCAAGGATGGAACGACTGGCCAAGGTCCTTTCTACATACGCACCGCCCTGAAATCGAACTCAGACTAGATACTTAAGCAACCCAAGTCATTACCACTTATGCTAGGGCCATGGTTTAGGTATAATTATTCTAATTAGAAAAATTGTGCTTAAAAGCAAAAGAGGCCACGTCCATGACAAAGAGCCAACAACTTCATCAAGTCAAGGTCAAGCACTTAAAAAAGTAGAGTTGAAAAGACGATAATACCCCAACATCCGTGAAGAAATGTGAGCAGGAACTCCACCTAACCTAGGACTTCAGCTTTTGCCTGCCTCTTAGAATCTTTACATTCAGGAGATCGGTATTTCTACGTACCAACATACAAGAGTATCATCCATTAATTTTTTACCAATTTAAAATTTGACAACTTTTATGAAAATGTTGATAAGTTGTCAACATATTCATAAAAATTACCAATATTTTAAATAAATAAAAAAATATTATTATATGTACAAGTAACATTTTATTTACATTCCTCCTCTATTTAACTCCAACTCACTCAAACAATCTTCCAATCATTTATCACAAGCACACACAATACTCCCCTTAGCAACGAAATACCCACAATACCAAAAAATGACAATAGAATTAATGAGTGCTCCCATTTGGGTTCCAACCGCCGCCACTGGCCTAGCAATCTTCGCCGTCTTCCTCCTCTTCCTCCGCCGCCATACTACCCGGAGACAGTATAATCTGCCCCCAGGCCCAAAACCATGGCCAATCATAGGGAACCTCAATCTCATTGGCTCACTCCCTCACCAATCCCTCCATGCTCTAAGCAAAAAGTATGGACCAATTATGCATCTCTATTTTGGCTCCAACCCCGTTGTTGTAGGTTCCTCCGTAGAAATGGCCAAATCTATCCTTAAAACCCATGACGCCACCCTCGCTGGCCGGCCCAAATTTTCCGCTGGCAAATACACAACCTATAACTATTCTGACATAACGTGGTCCCAATACGGCCCATACTGGCGACAAGCCCGAAAAATGTGCCTATTGGAATTGTTCAGTGCAAAACGCCTTGAATCCTATGAGTACATAAGAAAGGAAGAGCTTCATGGTCTTATGAAAGAGCTCTTTAACTCAGCCAACAAAACCATCTTATTGAAGGACCATCTTTCTAACTTGAGCCTTAATGTCATAAGCCGTATGGTGTTGGGGAAGAAGTACTTGGAGAAGTCGGAGAACGGAATTATAAGCCCTGACGAGTTCAAGAAGATGTTGGATGAGTTATTCTTGCTTAATGGAGTGCTTAATATTGGGGATTTTATCCCTTGGATCAATTTCTTAGACTTGCAGGGTTATATAAAGAGAATGAAGGCTTTGGCTAAGAAGTTTGATAGGTTTATGGAACATGTGTTGGATGAACATATTGAGAGGAGGAGAGGAGTGAAGGATTATGTTGCCAAAGACATGGTTGATGTGCTTTTGCAGCTTGCGGAGGATCCTAATCTTGAGGTCAAGCTCGAGAAGCATGGTGTCAAAGCGTTTACTCAGGTATTTGTTTTGTTCTTTATATTATTATTTAGAGAAAAGATATTTATGCATTATTTTATAATGGGTGATACTAAATGAACAATACAAAACCAGCCCAACCAACCAATAAATAAGATTTTGGGCCATAATTACTTAGCCCATTACAATCTCAATGATTATTTGGGCCAAAACCAAAGTCAAAATAGACCCATTGGCTGTATGGGCTGGTTTTTCATTGTCCACTTTATAATTTGTGTAGTTATCTAATATATTATCATTAAATTATTTTTTAGAGAATTGATAGAGGCACAATAAAAAAATCAACTAAAACAGCTAACAATAGAAAATTTGACCTAAATTACTCAACCCATAAAAAAAATACATATAGTTAATAATATTATTTGGGCCAAAAATATTAAAATGAACTTTGTTGGCTGTTTTGATTGAAAAAATGTTGTTTCCCAAACATTTATGTATTTTTTATGAGATCATCTCTTACATATTTTTACTTTTATTCTTGATCATTTTGAATGTAATTAGATGTTTGTAGATATCTAAAATTTGACTATCAAACTAACAACACTCTTATTTTTTAGATGTCCGTCAAATATGATGATGCTCTTGTATTTTTTTTGGATACAAATCTGTCTCCCTATCTATTATATTATTTGTTTGTTTTTGGGTGAACAAAGGTCTTCTTATTAATATGAAAAAATGAAAGTCTTACAAAGTGGATGTATATTGTATACATAAAAAAATTGAGGAAGATGATGTAGAAATTAAATAATGAGTTAAAAAAAGATTAAGTAAATGATGTATAAATAAAATATTAAGATTTAGATATTGTATACGTAAAATGTTTAGAACAAGTACATGTATAAATAATATTGCTCTATTAATAACTTATTTATTTTGTCAAGTTGGCATACCAGCATCCGTTAATTTTTAAGTTTTGTTTTTTAAATAACAAATCATTAAAACATAAGCGACATAATTTTGAGGTAGAGTAATTTGTCCTTCAATTTTAAAGCTCTTGATCAGTCTCACTAAGAAGTGACTTTTTTTTCTTAATTTCTCAAAAGTTAAAAGTCAACTAATTTTTCTCTAGAAATTATTTTAATAGTGTTAAATATTTTAATTTCTCAAAAAATATTTTTGAAAGTATTTAAATTTTTTTATTATATAGTTATAAGAATAAAATAACTTACTTATAAATTGTTTTTTAAAAGTTTTTTATATAAAAAATTAAATTAATTATTTTTTCCGGTCCTACATATAAAATTATACGAGTAGGTTACCCTATGAAATTAACATGTATCATTGGCTCCTTTTCTTCCCAATAGTTGCCCACTAGCTGGATAATGGATATACAATCCGATTAAAATAATAATCACGATATTCTGTAGGGGATTTTCGTGGAAATGAGGTGTAACTTTACAACTTTTGAGTTTTGACCGCATAATGGTATTAGAGAAATTAGAGTCATGTTAAATCAAAATATTTAGGGGAGTGCTCTTAGTATATAATATAGTACTCCTTTATTCATTTTTTACTCATTTAAATGTTAATAATTTTAATAAATATAATGACGAGATACAAATATATTTATCAACGTTGCCAATATTTGAATGAGGTGGAAAATGAGTGAAGAAATACTATGCTATATATATTTAGCATTTTCCAAATATTTAAAAGTTTATGGAAAATGAAATTTGTGAAAAAAAATTATCACATTCTATTATAACATTATTTTTTGAATATTTAAAAATATTTTTCAATTTTTTTTGTTGCTGCTTGTTAATCTCTCCTCTTCTTCCCATCCATGATTTGATTGATTAGTAATAGTATATTCTTCGTTTTCTTGCTAAAAAATCTTCAATAGTGATTCACTGATTTGGATAAAACGTATATGATATGAATATATGATGATAAGAGCTTTCCCTTTAATCTTTTAAATCCAATAATGATCTAATAAAGATAGAACAGAAAGGGTCCAACACCCTCTCACTCTTCAGTACTTGTTTGGATTTATTAGTCTGTTTAACTTTTGGTGCAGAATTGTTTCCCGTTATTGTCGATTCGTATGGGTTTGAAATTTTATGACTATTTAGTGTGTGTTTGGATTAGTGTTTGGATTAGTGTTTGCAAACTTGAGTTTGGATGAACTTGATTCTGTAGAATTGATTTTGAGTAAAAGTGAGTTGATATTAACGTGATTTATGTTTGGGTACTTTTATTTAAAATTGATTTTGATATAGTAAATGTTGTTTGGATTATCAAAATCAAAATCGCTTTTGAATGTATAATTACCAAAAATGATATCAATTTAATATTTTGCTATAAGTATTATTTTTTATTTCAAATTTATTTTAAGTATATCAATAAACTATAATTATAATATTATAAAGAAATATATTATTTAAATTAATATTATTATAAAATATTACAAATTAATAATAATTATATAAAAATTAAATAAATGTTAAGTTTACATATTTATGTGTATGAATTTCATATTAAACACTATTGATATTATGTTTTTTTGTTTCACTTGATAAAATATATTTAATAAACTATATTGATATTATTATAAAAATATATATATTATTTGAACTATTGTATAAATATTACAAATTGTCCCCACTTTTAATATTTTATTTATTTTTTATTTCTAAAATTTTTTGAATAATTTTTATTTATACTATTATACAAAGGAAATTCTAAAATAATAATTATTTATTTATGTCTACACTCATTTAGGTAGTTACATTTTAAATTCTAAAAATAAAATTAAAAAATAAAATCATTAAATGTGTGACTTCTAATAAGATTAATATTGTAATTGTAATTTAAAATAGTACTTTAAAACTCTCAACTCAACTTAACCCAACCCAAAAGCTAAAAATAATTGCTTTAGACCAACTCACGTTTAAAAGAAAAATCAAGTTCACGTTTGTATGTTTAAAATCACCCAAACAGCTTTATTTGCGTTCTATGATCTTTGAACGTCCGTTTGGATAACGCAAAAACAAATAGAACCTTACTATTTAGCGCGTTATTTAACAAATATTATCATAGCTAAAAATTTTGACAATAGTTGTAATAATATCAAAATTTACTTTTTTAATATACTGTATACCAAAATTTTAGATCGCAAAATATTTATGCTATATATGTTCATAAAAATATTTATGTTATATTTAAATTAAACTAATGCTAAACAAACATCTAAAAGTAAATATTTTATTTGACATCTACATCTTACACTGTTAAATTGTATTCTTGTCCAACTTCTCTTATTTGACATCTACATCTTAACTATTAAATTGTATTCTTGTCCAACTTCTCTCTTTTATCAATGCAATCCAGAAGTTAAGAAGTGAATTTTTAGATGTTTTGGTTTGGTGACACTAGTCTACAAATATCCCTTAATTGCTTCTTGCCAAAAAGAAAGAGTATACCTTGTTTTAGCTATCTTGCAAAACCATATTGCTTGAGGCTTTGTGGATAGGCATGGGAGGAAAAGGACGGGAGAAAAGAAATATTAGGTACCAAGTAAGAATAAAGGAGAAAAAAAAGAGCAAATAAAAAATTTTAATGTGGTTAAGTATTTCAAGATCTACTTCATGGTCCTTCTGTGACAATCTTTACTACTAGTAATATTTAATAATTTAACTCTTTATTAATGAACTCTGATTTATAATTTTTATGTATAATATTTAATAGGTTAACTCTTTATTAATGAACTCTGATTATACCTTTAGTATTGTATATAGATATAGCGAAGTATTATCATTGTCATATTGATTATGAAATCAATAATGCTTATTGTACAATAGAAATACGTCCAACGAGCATCCAACGTGTGCTATACATGATATGAAATGTGTGCTATATGTATAGCACACGTACGTATAACACACATTCCATATCATGTATAGCACACATTGGATGTTCGTTGGATGTATTTCTGTTGTACGAGAAGCATTATTGATTATGAAATATGATTTGCATAATTACTAGCACCTTTGATACTAAAAGATTTTATTTCGTTATTTTTTCCCCAGGACTTAATAGCAGGAGGGACAGAGAGCTCTGCTGTAACAGTAGAATGGGCAATCTCAGAGATCTTGAAAAAGCCTGAGATCTTCAAGACGGCAACGGAGGAGCTAGATCGAGTGATAGGGAGAGAGAGATGGGTTGAAGAAAAGGATATAATCAATTTACCATACATTGATGCTATTGCTAAGGAAGCAATGAGGCTACACCCTGTGGCCCCAATGTTGGTACCAAGGAAAGCCCGTGAAGATTGCAATATTGATGGGTATGATATTCCTAAAGGAACCCAAATTCTTGTCAATACATGGACTATTGGAAGAGATCCTAATGTTTGGGATAATCCAACTGAATTCCAACCAGAGAGATTTTTGGGTAAGAGCATAGATGTGAAAGGCCATGACTATGAGTTGTTGCCATTTGGAGCTGGTAGAAGAATGTGTCCTGGTTACCCTCTTGGCCTTAAAGTTATTCAATCTAGTTTGGCCAATTTGTTGCATGGATTTAATTGGAAACTTCCTAATAATATGAAGAAGGAGGATTTGAATATGGAGGAGATTTTTGGGTTATCAACACCTAAGAAACTTCCTCTCCAAGTAGTAGTTGAGCCTAGACTTCCAAATCATCTTTATTGCCCATGAGTATAGGATCCAATAATGCTTGACGTATAACAAGAAATATATCCAACGTGTGTTATCCATATTACAGGATGTGTGTTATACGTGTATCACATATACGTATAGCACACATTCTGTAACATGGATAGCACACGTTGAATACAAGTTGAAAGTATTTATGTACGTTGTACGTCAAACATTACTGGTATAGGATCTACTTTCCATCTTAATGATTGGAAATGTGAGTTTCGTGTACTGCACCCAGTATGCTTAATATTGTGATGCTTTAATTTAGGTTTTCCACTTGTTTGACCACATTGTTATGGTGTGGTTGGTGGCCTATAAAAAATAAAAATAAGATATGAAATGATAATAAAGTTTTCAACATGTTACTATGTATTATGTAATGTAAACTCAATCTAAATTGCAGCATTTTCCAGCTTAAATTAACTTATTGCAAATTTTTTATTTGTTGTTTGTTAGATCTTTTCTCATAATTGTTTCAACATTAGCACAATTTAACTTCAGTGTCCATGTAAGGTGCTTGCACCTTTACAAACGTATGTCATTTGATTTTTGTTAAAACTGGAGTCAAAGGTAGCTCAATATATAACAAAAGACTATAGTTTACATATTACAATCATTTCTCATCACTATGAAAAATGTTTGCCTTTTCAATATAACCGTGAAAAGGCACTTTCTCACTTTGAGTTTATAAAGTTTAATTATACTACTATAATTTTACTAATTTTTAAATTTAGCCCATGTAGTTTAAAAAATTAATTTGGAATTGAGTCCCTATAGTTTTAATTTTTTTTAATTGGATCCCTAATCCTAATTTTTGTTAAGAAATTAATTTAACTACATTGTAAAAATGTGATAAATGATAAATGATAAAAGAAAAGAAAAATAATTCTAATTTTTAATTATATTTATTTATATTTTAGTTTTGTATTAGTTTTATTAATTCACACGTGAGAAAATATATGAGAGGGAGTAAGAATATGAACAATGATATTTTGACAACTAGAGAGTTGTCTAAAATGAGACAACCCGGACGACATGGGTAGACCTTAAAAATAAGGGTGCATCATACTAACTCCCTTGTCCATTCAAATCCCCCAAACTCCCTTATCCACTCATTATCTCACCTCTCTTCTGTGTGAATATCTTAGTTCCTTCCCTTTCTCCACCATTCACGAAGCTTTATCCTCACCCCAATCTAACTCACTTAGTCACTCCCTCCCTTGAAACCTCTCAATCTCTAAATGGGTTACTTCATCCTTATTTTGCTTCATTATTTCGTGCACATACATCAGTCATTCTCCCTTTCTCATTCACCAAAACATTGTTTCTCTCTTTCATCTTCCCTCATCCCAATTGCAGAGACGGCGACTGCATCTTCGCCATTAAGTACAGAGGAAGCCAGTCACAAGTCACTCACCTAGGAGGGTTGAGGTGAGTTATTTATTGTAAAGAGTTCAGTTTTGGTTTATTATTTGGTGTTTTAATTTTAAAGGTAAATAAATACATGAGTTGAATATGTTTTTATACAAAGTTAGGATGAGAAGATATGGATTTGTTGTGGAAAAAATGATGGCGGTTAAGATGTAGTTGGCTTCTTTGGAAAAGGAAAAAAGTGATAAATGGGTAGCTGTAGTTGTATAAAGTCTTTATCTGCACTTGTTGATTTGTTTGTTTTGGTGGATTTGATTATTTTTTTTTTCAGTTGGTTTTAAGCGTTGGTAATCTAGTTATATATGTTGATGATTTTGTTCACAATAGTTGATTATTTTATAAAGATGTTGATAACTGAGTTGTGTAGTTATGAAGGCAGCAGATAAACAATTGTTTTGAGTATAAAATAATTGTTGATTGTGGTGAAGGTGTATAAATTTGTTATCTGCACTTGTAGGTTCATTTTTTGTGGGTATTTATTATTTTTTTTCAGTTGCTTCTAAGCGTTGGTAATCTAGTTGCATACGTTGATGATTCTGTTCACACTAGTTGGTTATTTTTATAAAGATGCTGATAACCGAGTTGTGTAGTTATGAAGGCAGCAGATAAACAATTGTTTTGAGTATAAAATAATTGTTGATTGTGGATGAAGCTGTATAAATTTATTATCTGCACTTGTAGGTTCGTTTTTTGTGTGGGTATTTATTATTTTTTTTCAGTTGCTTCTAAGCGTTGGTAATCTAGTTGCATACGTTGATGATTCTGTTCACACTAGTTGGTTATTTTTATAAAGATGCTGATAACCGAGTCGTGTAGTTATGAAGACAACAGATGACCAATTGTTTTGAGTATTAAATAATCCTTGAGTATAAGTGAATAGAGAATACTTAAATGTGATACATTTTGAGATTAAAAAAATGAGTAGTAGTTATTCCATGAAAAAAGTGATTGTCATATATACTACAAATCTTTGATTGTTTAAATGGTAGCAGTTAGGTAGTTAAAGTTAATCAATTTATTGAAGATTGATTGTTGAAAATAAATCTTTTGTATAGTATTGTTCTTGAAAAACTGTAGTGTGAATGTGTGTGATTTGGATGTTCATTGGAAGGTGAAGCAAGTAACAAGACGTTAGATAGAGTTCAGTTTGTGGGTTTTTAGGTTGAAACCCTTACCAATACTAATGTGTGATTGTGTTTGATAATATAATGATTACTTCGTGTTGTTTGTGATGTTATAGTTGGGTTAAAGTCAAGACAAATGTATATGAAGGATAGTGCAACTGTGGCCAGCGAAGTGAATGTTAATATTGTTTCTCAATCATCAATGGCCATCAATGTTAGATTTGTGTCATTACTTCATAGTGTTGAGCATGAGAGGGGTGTGATGAATATGCATGTTCAAACTTTGTCATCCTTTCTTTATTTTCATATATTATGTATGTTCAAACTTTGTTATCTTATTATATTTTTGTTGGGTACAACAAGACATTTCTTCTTCTTGGGGATTAACATACAAACTAATATTTTCATGCAATATTTGGAAGGAAAATGTTAAAATTAGGCAATGCAAGAATAAATTTCGTGGCACTAGTTGAATGTATGTACATGCTTTTTAGATCGGCATCGTGATTTGGAGGCAACTTGGTATGGAGTATGTGACCAAGTTGTGACGAAATCAAGATGGGATGAGCGAAACATAGAAGATTGGAGAAAATATGTACATGTATTTATATATTTCATTTTGTAGCTATCTCCAAATATTGTTTTGGAACAATTTCCAAAGAATGTAAGGATATATATATATATATATATATATATATATATTCATTTTGTGATATTAAGGATAAGATTGTGTACATATGAAGTTGATTTGATATTAATAGATATGAATTTTTTGGAAATGTATTCAATTAGAATGTATTTTAATATTAGAATGAATTTGGTGATTATGTTGTTGTCAACACTAATTCGGTGGTGTGATTCCCTCCATGAATGAGTTGGTTGAGCTGTAAAAACACGGGGCCGTGATTTTATTTTTGTTAATTAATTGCTAAAATAATTGTTTGCACAATTGTCTTTTTTAATCCTACATTGTATTGATGTGTAATAAACACTAATTGTGATGTTATTAATTTTTTAGCGCGTATGCATGTACATATAAAATTATCAGCTTTATTTATTATTTTTAATAATATAGAGTTGTAGTTACTAGCATAGTTTGGTAATTATCAGCAGAAGAAACGATAGTTACCAACAACTTTTATATAGTTACTAACTAGTTTGGAAATTGGGGTACATGATGATATCACACATTGAATTTCATTCATATGAAAACTCTGTGGTAGCTATTTATTGCAATTATATGATAATATTTTTATTTTCTATTATTTATTTTGTAGTTGGACAAGAGAAGTTTGGAAGTGTAATAAGCTCATACTACAGATATGCACATGGAATCATTTTGTTATGTATACTTAGATTAATGAAATTTAATTAAAGATGTGCTTATGTTGATGTTATTTGTTCAATTGCACACTTTCAAATAGGGGATGATTGTCTTTTCTTTTTCTTTTTTGTAGTGAGTGTTGTTCTTGTTTGAGAGATGGTCTTGATAGAAATTTATTGGTTTAGAGAATGGTGTTGCAAGTGTGCTTTGATGAATGTGGTTTGTGTAAGTGCATTATCAATGTTTGAAATGTTGTTGCTGTTAGGAGTTAGATTTGGATTAGGATTATGAACTATGTAAATGTAGTTGACAACCTGAGTTGTTTATTTTTATAATTAACAAAATATTATGACTATTACAACAATTGCTTACTAAAAATAAGTTAAATTAATTTCAATATTAATTTAAATTGTTATATTTACTTGATTTTAGGTTTGTGGTTTGAATATCACAAAATAAACTTGTTTGTCATCACTAACTTTGTTGGTAACTATGTGAAACTAGCTGGTAACTACTGTTATTTTCGCTTATAACTACTAAATAATGTTGGAAACTATAATTGGAAGTTGTTATCTCTTAACTCTTCATTGTTATCACAATATATGTTTCTTTTATATCATTACAATGTCTGGTTCTATCACAAAATTGTGGGACATTGACAGAGCATCTCACGGGGGGGGGGGGGTGGTGGGATATTTTACTGCCCCGTGGTTTTGTTATATTTAGGTCACGTCTGGGTCTATCGTAGTTGGTAACTATATAAAAGTAGTTGGTAACTATCCTTCCTTCTGCTGATAATTACCAAGCTATGCTAGTAACTACAACTCTATATTATTAAAAATAATAAATAAAACTAATAATTTTATATGTACATGCATACGCGCTAAAAAATTAATAACATCATAATTAGTGTTTATTACACATCAATACATTGTAGGATTAAAAAGGACAAATGTGCAAACAATTATTTTAGCAATTAATTAACAAAAATAACATCACAATTAGACACATCAATACATTCTTTGGACATTGTTCCAAAATAATATTTGGAGATAGTTACAAAATGATATATATAAATACATGTACATATTTTCTCCAATCTTCTATGTTTCGTCCATCCCATCTTGATTTCGTCACAACTTGGTCACATACTTCATACCAAGTTGTCTCCCAAATCACGATGCCAATCTAAAAAGCATGTACATACATTCAACTAGTGTCTCGAAATTTATTCTTGCATTGCCTAATCTTAATATTTGCCTTCCAAATATTGCATGAAAATGTTAGTTTGTATGTTAATCTCCAAAAAGAAGAAATGTTAATGAAATGTCCTGTTGTACCCAACAAAAATATAATAAGATAACAAAGTTTGAAAATACATAATATATGAAAATAAAGAAAGGATGACAAAATCCTGAGCAATACATGCATATTCATCACACCCCTCTCATGATTAACACTCGGAAGTAATGACACAAATCTAATATTGATAACCATTGATGATTGAGAAACTATATTAGCATTCACTTCGCTGGCCACAGTTGCACTATCATTCATATACTTTTGTCTTGACTTAAGCTTTAACACAATTATAACATCACAAACAACACGAAGTAATCATTATATTATCAAACACAATCACACATTAATATTGGTAAGGGTTTCAACCTAAAAACTCACAAACTCGGCTCTATCTAACATCTTGTTACTTTCTTCTCCTTCCAATGAACTATCCAAATCACACACATTCACACTACAATTTTTCAAGAACAATATTATAAAAAAGATTTATTTTCAACAATTAATCTTCAATAAATTGATCAACTTTAACTACCTAACTGCTACCATTAAAACAATCAAAGATTTGTGATATATATGACAATCACTTTTTTTATGGAATAACTACTACTCATTATTTTTTAATCTCAAAATGTATCACATTTAAGTATTCTCTATTCACTTACACTCAAGGATTATTTAATACTCAAAACAATTGGTCATCTGCTGTCTTCATAACTACACGACTCGGTTATCAGCATCTTTATAAAAATAACCAACTAATGTGAACAGAATCATCAACGTATGTAACTAGATTACCAACGCTTAGAAGCAACTGAAAAAATAATAAATACCCAACAAAAAAAACGAACCTACAAGTGCAGATAACAAATTTATACACCTTCATCCACAATCAACAATTATTTTATACTCAAAACAATTGTTTATCTGCTGCCTTCATAACTACACAACTCGGTTATCAGCATCTTTATAAAATAATCAACTATTGTAAACACAATCATCAACATATATAACTGGATTACCAACGCTTACAATCAACTGAAAAAAAAATAATCAAATCCACCAAAACAAACAAATCAGCAAGTGCAGATAAAGACTTTATACAACTACAGCTACCCATTTATCACTTTTTTACTTTTCCAAAGAAGCCAATTACATCTTATCTGCCATCATTTTTTCCACAACAAATCCATATCTTCTCATCCTAACTTTGTATAAAAACATATTCAATACATTGTAGGATTAAAAAGGACAAATGTGCAAACAATTATTTTAGCAATTAATTAACAAAAATAACATCACAATTAGACACATCAATACATTCTTTGGACATTGTTCCAAAATAATATTTGGAGATAGTTACAAAATGATATATATAAATACATGTACATATTTTCTCCAATCTTCTATGTTTCGTCCATCCCATCTTGATTTCGTCACAACTTGGTCACATACTTCATACCAAGTTGTCTCCCAAATCACGATGCCAATCTAAAAGCATGTACATACATTCAACTAGTGTCTCGAAATTTATTCTTGCATTGCCTAATCTTAATATTTGCCTTCCAAATATTGCATGAAAATGTTAGTTTGTATGTTAATCTCCAAAAAGAAGAAATGTTAATGAATGTCCTGTTGTACCCAACAAAAATATAATAAGATAACAAAGTTTGAAAATACATAATATATGAAAATAAAGAAAGGATGACAAAATCCTGAGCAATACATGCATATTCATCACACCCCTCTCATGATTAACACTCGGAAGTAATGACACAAATCTAATATTGATAACCATTGATGATTGAGAAACTATATTAGCATTCACTTCGCTGGCCACAGTTGCACTATCATTCATATACTTTTGTCTTGACTTAAGCTTTAACACAATTATAACATCACAAACAACACGAAGTAATCATTATATTATCAAACACAATCACACATTAATATTGGTAAGGGTTTCAACCTAAAACTCACAAACTCGGCTCTATCTAACATCTTGTTACTTTCTTCTCCTTCCAATGAACTATCCAAATCACACACATTCACACTACAATTTTTCAAGAACATATTATAAAAAAGATTATTTCAACAATTAATCTTCAATAAATTGATCAACTTTAACTACCTAACTGCTACCATTAAAACAATCAAAGATTTGTGATATATATGACAATCACTTTTTTATGGAATAACTACTACTCATTATTTTTAATCTCAAAATGTATCACATTTAAGTATTCTCTATTCACTTACACTCAAGGATTATTTAATACTCAAAACAATTGGTCATCTGCTGTCTTCATAACTACACGACTCGGTTATCAGCATCTTTATAAAAATAACCAACTAATGTGAACAGAATCATCAACGTATGTAACTAGATTACCAACGCTTAGAAGCAACTGAAAAAATAATAAATACCCAACAAAAAAAACGAACCTACAAGTGCAGATAACAAATTTATACACCTTCATCCACAATCAACAATTATTTTATACTCAAAACAATTGTTTATCTGCTGCCTTCATAACTACACAACTCGGTTATCAGCATCTTTATAAAATAATCAACTATTGTAAACACAATCATCAACATATATAACTGGATTACCAACGCTTACAATCAACTGAAAAAAAAATAATCAAATCCACCAAAACAAACAAATCAGCAAGTGCAGATAAAGACTTTATACAACTACAGCTACCCATTTATCACTTTTTTACTTTTCCAAAGAAGCCAACTACATCTTAACTGCCATCATTTTTTCCACAACAAATCCATATCTTCTCATCCTAACTTTGTATAAAAACATATTCAACTCATGTATTTATTTACCTTTAAAATTAAAACACCATATAATAAACCAAATATGAATTCTTTACAATAAATAACTCACCTCAACCCTCCTAGGTGAGTGACTTGTGACTGGCTTCCTCTGTGCTTAATGGCGGAGATGCATTCGCCGTCTCTGCAATTGGGATGAGGGAAGATGAAAGAGAGAAATAATGTTTTGTTGAATGAGAAAGGGAGAAGGACTGATGTATGTGCATGAAAAAATGAAGCAAAATGAGGATGAAGTAACCCATTGAGGGATTGAGAGATTTCAAGGGAGGGAGTGAGTAAGTGAGTTAGATTGGGATGGGGATAAAGCTTCGTAAATTGTGGAGAAAGGGAAGGAATTAAGAGATTCACACAGAAGAGAGGTGAGAGAATGAGTGGATGAGAGTGAGTGAGTTAGATTGGGGGAGTTTGAATGAATAAGGGAGTTAGTATGATGCACCCTTATTTTTAGGGTCTACCAATAACACTCCTCTAATTGTAATTACTGTGAAGCTTCTGAGTACTGACTACAGCTTCTGAAGGTTGCTTTAAACATCTTCTGTGACTTCTGAGTGTGTTTATGGCTTTTTGGATGATTTTAATTAATACATGCATAATTTTTCACAAACTTTTCATGTTTAAAAGATTTTTGAGTTTGTAAAATCTATCTTCAGCAAGAGGTTTTGTAAATATATCTGAAATTTGATTTTCAGTGTTTACAAGTTTGATTTCTATGTTACCCTTTTGCACATGATCCCTAATAAAGTGATGTTTAATATCAATATGTTTGGATCTAGAGTGCTGTATAGGATTTTTAGCAAGATTTATAGCACTTGTATTATCACAGAGTATAGAAAATTTAGTGTACCTCAAGTTGTAGTCCTGGAGTTGATTCCTTATCCAAGGCATTTGTGTGCAATAATTGGCTGCTGAGACATATTTAACTTCTGCAGTTGATAGGACAATGGTGTTTTGCTTTTTACGTACAGGATCAAGTGAATAAGCAATCACTAAAGAAGCAATAACATCCACTTGTGCTTTTCCTATCAATTCTGTCTCCAGAATAATCAACATCACAATAGCCAATTACTTCAGAGCAGGTACCTTTCTTATACCGGAGGCCAAAATTAGTAATACCTATTACTAAATATCTAAGAATTCTTTTTACAACAATTAAGTGAGATTGTTTATGATTAGATTGAAAACGAGCACATATTCCTACACTTAATTGTATATATGGTCTAGAGGCTATAAGATAAAGAAGAGAACCTATCATGCCTTTGTAGGTTGATTCAGAGACACTTTTACCCTTTTCATCAACATTCTAATACTTGAGATGGATGCATTGGAGTTAAGATATCTTTTGTTTCATTCATCTGAAACTTCTTCAAAAGCTCCTTTGTATATTTTTCTTGATGAATGAATGTTCATTCTTTTTCTTGCTTTATTTGTAGATCAAGGAAGTATTTTAATTCTTCCAATATACTCATTTCAAACTATCCCTGCATTAGCTTGGAGAATTCCTTACAAAAGATTTCATTAGTTGCACAAAAAATATTATCATCTACATAAATTTGTACAATTAAAAATCCTAAGTTATTTGATAAAGTGAAAATGGTTGTATCAACCTTTCCTCTCAAAAATTCATTTTCAAGTAAGAAATTGTTAAGTCTCTCATACCAAGTTCTTGGAGCTTGTTTGAGTCATACAAAGCTTAATTTGAAAAACGTGATTAGGGAATTATTGATTTTCAAAACCTGGAGGTTGCTTTACATCGACTTCTTCAAAGATGTGTCCATTTAGAAATGTTGACTTGACATCCATTTGATATAGCTTGATGCTTCTGAAGGAAGCAAAAGTTATAAGAGCATTCTAATTGCTTCAAGTCTAGCTATTGGAGCAAAAGTTTCATCATAATCAATCTATTCTTGTTGATTATAACGTTGAGCGACTAGTCTAGCTTTGTTTCTCACAACTTCTCCTTGTTCATTGAAAAGGAGGGTTTTTGAGCACCCTAAAAAAGACCCTAAAAGATTTTTTAAAATGTTTTTGTGAATAATGACAATTTTTAACCGCCATAAATGGAAAATAAATGAATAAGGCATTCTGAAACCTTACCGCCCTTATTTGATAGAATGTCGTTATGGCGGTTTAGAAAACTGTCGTAATAAACTTAAAAATATGTTAATTTTTACTAACTGTTGTAATATAATCGCCACAATTTACGTGATTTTTTTGTAGTGACAACAATTTCTTCCTTGTCCAAGCATTATCATGGCTGGTTCCGTTAGTGTCTGAGTGGTTCTGAATCCGGGTTCTTACCACCATAGCTAGGCTTTCGTAGTTGGCTCAACAAGGATCAAGAGGCTAATTCAAGATGGAGGATGGTGGATCTAAACTCTGCCCAACGGTGGCACCAATGTTCTCGCCAATAACGTGGAGTTATAAAGTCTTAGGATCGTAACTAGGAGCTCCGATCTCTGGAGGATCAGGCCGAGTATAAAGATGAGGAAATGGGGTAGTTGGATCAGGGGCTCCAATACTAATCATGATTGTTTCTGAGTACAAGTGGTCGTAAGTATGTGAAGGTGAGTGACTCGTTCTCCTTTAGTTAAGAGTTCATGAGCTCTCTATATAGTTTGAGGGTAGATGGGCTTGTGATCGCTCCAAAATGGAGTGACACTAGTAAGTGTACTAGGTCGTCAAGTAATTAAGTATACAAGAGGTCATTGTACCCACCAGGATAAATCAATTACCGATTTTAACTAATTAGAGAACAAGTTGGACAATCCAAATATGATAAAAATTTAGTGAATTAAAGAATTGCATAAAACCACTATGAGAAATATAAATTGGGAATGCAAAATATGAATATTGAAATATGTATAAAGGTGCTAGGGTGATTTTCTTCCTCTATGTGTAGATAATATGCAATGTAAACTTAAATATGTCTTATTCAAATAGATAGATTGATGGTAGAATCTCTATGTTCATCACTTGCCTTTCTCAAGGGCAACTAATGCTACTCAATTAGATTTAACACCTAATCTCTTAGCATGTTAAAATCTAACTAGAGTGATTATGTGCACAAGTTCTATTTACCACATGAATCTTGCTTTCCTATCTCTAGGTTTCATTCAATTCATGGCATTACATCCATAGGCATGGTTCATACACATTTTCTCAAAATAGCATAAACCCCTAAAGTCCTAAATTGGTGATCAAGAAATTCAAGATAAATAAGCACAAATGTAATACTCAATATTAATTAAGAACAAACATACTTTCATTCACACTAGTATTTCATCAAACACATAGAGTACATAAACCACCCATAGCAAATTGAGTTAGCTACACATAGTAGAAAATTCAACAAAAATAATACAAGAAACAAGATAATGAAAATAATCGATTACAAAATGATAATAGCAAGAATAGTGAACAAAGAACACAAACTCTACTTGAATCTCCAAGAAGTTTCTTCAAAATTCTCCTCCAATGTTTCCCTTTTGTTCTGTCCTTGATGCTGTCCAGTTGAAAGAATGCATTCTAAATGATGGAATTCCAGAATATATGGTTGTTGTCCTCCAAAATAGTGCAGCCTCCCCAATGGTTTCTGAATCATTGAATGAATGATTGAGCTCATTGTGCTCTATCAGTTGACTCATCCCTTTCTTTTCCAAGTGCTTCATCATGTTCCTTGTTTTGTGCCTAATCTTTGCTATTTAATTACTCAATTTTCGTACATAAATATTGATGTGGAGGGCCCAAATTCACATCAGGTTCGCACTCTCATGCTTAAGCGTAGGTATTGCTACGTTGGAGCTTAGCTTAAATGAATTTTTACATTTTGACAGCTTTCCATGCTAAAGCGTAGCAACCCACGCTGGAGCATACTGCAACTTCCACGTCGGAGCATAGACATGTTTCAACACTTTGATTTTTAGCACACTTTGAGCTCCAATTCTTGGTCCAATGCACATCTATCTCATTTGTTTCATGAAATGGTCTTGAAAGCCTATAAGCCACACTCAAAACACAACTAAAATCATAGATTAAATTAAAATACACACAATGAAAACACACAATAAATTAAACTAAATTAAATCAAAAAATTCTAAAACTAACAAATAAAGAGCAAATATTCATAAAAGACCAACAAACACAATAACTCCTAAGGGAGTTATCAACTTGACAGTTAGTATCTCATTATCCAATTGTATGATAGATCAACTAGTGAGACCTTTAGAATGTTGACATGTGTTATGGGGTGACCGGGACTTAACCTGAATTTCTACAATTTGGCCAAATATTAGGCCTCTTGGGCCTACATATCACAACAGTTTCCAATATGAATTTGTGTTGCTGCTATTTAGGCAACAAAAGCATAAAAGAAATTAAAAAAATAAGTATTTGTAAATAGAGGCAATAACACAAGAAGAAAAAATAGTAAAATCAGACATAACACCAAAACTTTGTCGCGATTTGATCATTCCAAACTACATCTACAAATCTCACAAGAGCTCCAAAACTTTTTCACTAGTGTGACTTTTGAATGACTGATAAAATAAGGAAAGGGAGAAGAATTCAACGTATGGTCAAAAATTTATTTCTAGCAAATTTCTCACAAGAAAAAAAAAGAAGAAATCCATGGATCGGTTGAATTTCAAGTATTCAATTTCACTAATAAGATACAAAGACTTCATGATGTTTAAAACCATCCTTACAAATATATTACATGAGCAATTCCTAAAAATTACACATACAATGGATCAATCCCACCCTTGGAGGATATCTAAACCATGCAACCAAATGCTCTATTTATATGCCAAAACAAAACCAAAAAAATTCAATCTTTAAAATGTGGGACTTTGGATTAACACCCACTAAAATCCCCTTAATCAAAAGTCCTGCAAAAAATCGGTTGCGACAGCTACCTTCACAAAAATTCTTCTTGCTAAACTATGTAATTTATGGGTATTAAATGGCATAAACAAGAGTCATACCTGCTCTTTGATATAACATAATTTGTATTGATTAATCCCCTTTTATATGCATGTATTTGTCCACTTTTGAGATTAATGAACTACTTTTGCATCATATTAGGCATTTGGAACTTAATTGGAACTTTGTGCATTTTTCCAGCATTTTGTGCTTTGTAACACTGTTATGTAATTTGCTTATAAATTGAGTTATAGAAATTGGAATATTGTGTTATTTATCTTGTTGGAAAGCTTAGACACATGTCTACAACTTTCATGAAGAACTCGAAAGCTGATTCAAATCATAAGAACTTCACATTGGATCTTCAAGTTGAGTTAAGCTTGCTGCAGAATTCTGGAACAACATTCCTGAGCAGCTTGTGTTGCAGAGGATGGAACTGGAGCTACAAATGTTGGATTCACTTGATTTCAGTGGAATTCAAAAGTTAAGACAGAAATCTAGATTTCATCTTCAGAGCTCGAAATCAATTGAGGTCACTAAGAAGCTCATAAGTGGGATCAAAGTTTATGCATCAATTGTGACAACATTCTAGAGCAGCACTTAGTGTTTTGCCAATATCTCGTGCTATACTTACTGGATTTGGGTGATCTTGATGGCTATGGAAATCTGAGACATAGACCCACAACTTTACTTCAGAGCTCGAGGGAAAAAGGACTCATTAGAGGCTTCAGAAATTGGCTGCAAGATTTCGGGCAGAAACTTCATTTTGCTGAGTTGTCTTAGGTGTCACATTTTTGTGCAAGTTCCATTCTACCCTTGCCTTATGTGTTGTAAATGTTTAGTCCATGAGCTTTTTAGACAATTCCACTTACTTTTATGTATATTTAAGTCCTAGATTAGAATTGGAGGGAACACTTTAGTTTCTTTTTTTACATTTCAAGTTTTTAGAATTAGAGATTTACTTTCATTTTCTCTCTAGTTTTATGCATTTTCGTTTTTGCTTTCTTCTCCACTTCAACTTGCTGAATTCTCCATGATAATGGAGAACTAAACTCATAGCTAGCTTGAGGATGGAGGATTGTAAAAGATATTTAAATTTGCAATGTGATTTTGAGATATTTCTTTCATGATTCTTTGAAGAATTCGAATTCTCTCTTCTCATCTATCTTCTTGATTCATGATTCAAGGATTATGAAGGTTTTCTAATTCTTGAATTATGGATCCAATTGATTGATAATTCTAGAGATTTATGAATTATTGGTTAATACTTTCAAGTTGAGAGAATGTCTAGATCTAGAGATTTCTGATTTAGGAAATTGAATTGTAGAGCTTCAATCTTGATATCTTGAGTTAGGTTTTGAGATTTCAGATCTAATTCAAGTGTATTAAGATGAATGTATGAAGATTTTCATATGAAATTAGATTTAATTTTAGGTTTAAAATCAGATCTATAATTCAATTGTAATTCTTGGAAGGATCATTGAAAGGATAATGAATCAATGATTTAGATTTTACAATTCAAATTCCTTGAGTTAGCATTCTACATGTTTGATAAAAGTCCTAATTGAATTTTCTTTTGAATTGAATGTTAAAATCCCCAAACCAAAACCTAATTGTGCATGATCACTTCTCAACTATTGAATTTATTGAGAAAATGACCTAGGTTTTCCACTTGTCTACAAGTTACCTAGTTTTAATTTGATTCAATTTGACAATTGATCACTCTTCACTTGTACAAGCACTGCATAAGAAACACGCCACTTGACCAACACTGCCAAGAAGACTTCCAACACAAGCTATTCTCACTTGCATCGCTGCTGCTACCAAAAAACGATGTTTGGTCTTCTTTGCCATAAAGACTCTAAGAACAAGGGACCACACACATGGATCCAAAATTGCCATCTTCTCCGAGACTAAAAAACAACCCAAGTGACCCGAATCATTAGGCTTTGATATCACTATTTGGACAGCGAAAGCATAAAAGAAATACTAAAATAAACATCTCTAAATAGAGGCAACAACACAAGAAGAAAAGATAGCAAAACCTGACATAACACTGAAACTTTAACATGGTTCGATCATTCCAACTTACATCCATTACTCTCACAGGAGCTCCAAAACGTTTTCACTAGTGTGCAACTTTTGAACAGGTAAAGTTGCAAATCATCCTTACAAATGCATTACAGAAGCAATTCTTAGAAACTACCCATACAATGAAACACTCTCACTCTTGGAGGATATCTAAACCATGCAACCAAATTCTCTATTTATAAGCCAAAACAAAAACACAAGACTTCAATCTTTCAAACGTGTGATTTTGGATTAACACCCAATACAAATCCTCCTTAATCAAAAGTTCTTGGTTGCAAACAACTATCTTCACAAACATTCTTCTTGCAAAACTATGTATTTCATGAGTATTAAATGGCATAAACAAGAGCCCTACCCGTTTTTCACTTGTACCGGCGCTGCAACGAAACACACCGCTCGACCAACATTGCTAAGAAGACTTTTGACATAAGCTTTTTCCACTTGCACTATTGTTATTGCCAAAAAACGTTGTCAAACCTTCTTTGTCAGGAAGACTCTTAGCACAAGCTAAGGGACCATACAAATGATCTGGAACTGCCATCTTCTCCAATAATAAAAAACATTCCAACTGACCCAAACCATCGGGCACTAATACCACTATTTGAGCAGTGAAAACATAAATTAAATATAAAAATAAACATTTTAAAATAGAGGCAACAACATAAGAAGAAAAGATAGCAAAATCAGACATCACATCAAAACTTTAACGTGGTTTTGGTCATTCTAACCTACATCCATGACTCTCACAGGAGCTCTAAAATTTTTCATTGGTGTGCAATTTTTGAACGGCTGAAGTTACGTTGCAAATCGTCATCCTTACAAATACATTACATGAACAATTTGTTGAAGCTACTCCTATAATGGATCACTCCCACTCCGCCACTCCGGGAGGATATCTATGTAGTCAAATATTCAATTTATAAGTCAAAACAAAAACATAAAACTTCAATCTTTTCAATATGTGACTTTGAACGTAACTAACACAATAACACCCAACACTTGCCACCTGACTTAATTAAAGACGAAAGAAAGGAATAAGGAACTAAATTTTTTTTAATAGCAACACACAAGGTTTGGTGGATGCATGAAACGAGGTTACTTTAGTCCAAATTGTTGGCAGCAAATATAAATTCCTAGTTTAACTTCTTTCCCACGTTGAACCCTATATGTTGTGGTCTTCCTTCCTTTTCCTTTGTAATTAACTCTTCAAAAGAATACGCACGGTCCTCACTATTGACTAAGGAATTTTGATCTCTTAAGTGGCATGGTGCCTAACCATTTTTCGTTGAACGACGCAAATTTAAGATATTTGATGTAAAAATAATTTCCACACAATTTGGCTTACAAATAATAAGGATTTGATTTTTATTCACTGACAGTGTACAACTTTTTTACATAATTATCTAATCATGTACTGTCACGTCAGTTATGATAGTGTTTTCTCACTCCCACTATCTAACTAGTCATATCTAACAAGTCATACAAATGGATTGATTTGATTGGATAAGTGCATCAAAATTAAATTCTACAAGCAAACTATAAGTCTATAACCATATTTCTAAAGAATGTTAAAATTCATTAATCAATAGTTACATTTTTGGAAAGTTAAAATCAGTGATCCATAACTATTTTTAAAGAAATTTAAGAATGCGAAAACGACTCCTCTCATCATTTCATGAATATTAGTGGAGATTGATATTTATAAATAATCCAAACTGCTTGTTTATTTTCAAACCTGCTTTTTGAGCAAGATATTTTTATTATTGTTGGACCACAATGAAACCTGTTCGCCTGTATATTCACAATTTTCACTCTACTATGCATTTTACGTACATCTTTGAAGCAAATAAAGAACTCTGATTTTTTTCGGAATGATCGTGAAATAGATCTAAAAATGACATAAATTTATGAGTTTAATTTCTATATTCTTGACAACATTATTTTTTTTATATTATTAACTAATAAAATTAGAGAAGAATAACAAAATTCATGAAGGATATATAGTTACTTATTTTGATTTGACACTTTTTTTAATAATTTTATTGATTAACAGGGCAAAACACTTTTTTAATGAAAATTTCTAGCATTCCATATAATTTGTTTTTAATAAGTAGAGCAGCACAAAACTCTTTTTACAGTATATACAAATTGAGTGATGCTAAATGCACAATAAAAAACTAGCCCAACCAGTCAATAAATGATATTTTGGGCCACAAATACTCAGCTCATTACAATTTCAATGCTTATTTGGGCTCAAAGCTAAAATAGGCCAATTGTTTACATTGGTTGGTTTTTCATGGTTTATCTAGTATTATCGATTCAAGAGAAATTATCTAATTGTATATATGAGCCCATATATATTTCAGTATTTACGATGGACTTGATTAATGTTAATCTTTCTTTTGATTTGTGACGTGTTACCAAGACAGCTATAGATTCTTAATTTGTGATTTAAGCATTAACACTAGTAATTTTCATTAACCCCACTAGTGACTTGGTTGGGGTTGGTGAAGGAAGGTGATATGAAGAACAAGTCTCGTTGATTAGAATGTCAGTATTGCCTTGTTTTCTTGCGATTGTAGAACTTTCAAAATTTCATAAGCCAATTGCAATTATTAAAGAGTATTGCTATATTGATATAATAAATAAAGTGAATATTTATAAATATTTATTTAAATTTAAGACAAAGAGTAAAAAATAAATAATATATAAGTGAGAGTCTTATTAAAATTAAAGATGTTAGATTGGATGTATATACATTATACGAGATAATAGATGTATATACACTGTATATACATCTTTAATTTTTGTGTGACCCTCCTAGTGAGAAGAGTAAGGTGTTGTCGCCTCATAAAGGTGCAGCTATCATATTGTGCACAATATATATCACGTTTTGCAATATCATCTTTCTTTATAACATGTGATATATGTTGCACACATATGATATATGATATGCATAACATGTGATATACGTTATGCATATTATATTTATTATGTATAAAATGTTAACTGTTTTGAGTAATTTTTAATATACATATAGCAATGCCTTATTAAAATTAAACTCTTATTTATTAATGTTCCACATAATTTCCGGTTATTGATGTTCTAATTAATGACCAAGAAGTTGCATCAAGTTGAAAAGAAGCATACCCTAAAGAAACAGAAAAAGACAAATTCGCAAATACATGCCCCACTCGCTCTGTCTTCTCAAATTAATCTTTGCATGTTTTAAAGTTTAATTTCACATTAGATTTTTCAAAACCATGATTGGGTAGGATTTGCCAGAATCATAATTTTGGAGTAGTTTCTAAATGGAAAACCGAAAATGTTCTAAACAAAACAATATATGTACATCCACCACGCGGGAGACCTATATCATCCATTAATTTAAAATAGATTAAATACTCATTTTATTAGACCTTCAAAATTATATTGCGAGATAAATTATTTCCTTAAAATTTAAAAATTCACTATTGATCCTTCATATTTAAAAAATATAACAAATTTATTCTTTCGTACATGTTCGTATAATAATTTTTACGAATACGGATATGTATGAAAGGATGAATTTATCCTCCTTTTTAAAATGTGAAATATCAATATTAAACTTTCAATTTTCGAGGAACCAATTTGTCCCTGCAATATATTTTTTCAAGTACGAGTTTGAGTATTTAGTCTTTAAAATAGCATGCAATTCCATTATACGTCACTCTACTGAAACTAAAATAAAGATGAATGTAGAGGTAAAAGTATATTTGAGCAAATATGAGGATTTCCTAGGTCATAAATGTATGAATTCAACCGCAGACATCAATCATGCTCCAAATTAAAGTCAGTTCATAGTTATCAGTTATCACCAACCTCCGTAATGACAAACTTTTCTCTTTGCCGTATGTTTTTTAACAACCATGGTTAGGGGTACAACAAAAAATCAGCCAACACAGTCAATAAATAGGAATTTGGGCCACAATCACTAAGCCCATTAAAATTATACTCATGCTATTTGGGTCACAAAATGTTAAATGAGCTTTGTTGACGGTTTTGGCTGGTTTTTTGTTGTTCCCCAAGCATTTGTGTTATTTAATCAATAATGCTATATGCAAAATTAAAAACCAGCCAATGTAAATAATGAGCTCATTTTGGTTTTGGTTTGAGCCCAAATAATAAAAAAAAAAATTGTAATGGATTGAGTAATTTTGACCAAAAATCTTATTTATTAACTGATTTGACTGATTTTTTATTGTGCATTTAGAATCACTATTTTTTAATTAGTTTAGTATTCCCCTTACGCAAAAGGAGAGTGGTTATAGAATAGCAGAAAATACAAAACCATCAGCGCATTAGAATCTATATGTGAAAGGAAATAGGAGCCAAAGTTTTGGAAAATCTAATCCTCAACCCAAATATCGTTCATAAAGTTCCATTGGTCAACACAAGACAGAAGTCAATGAATAATTTGGCCTATTTAACTCTTATAAATAATGGTTTTCCCAATGAATGTTTCTGACTTTATATGGTAGCAAGTTGAAAAAAGGATGAAATGCCAGAAATATATCGGAGTATGGTTTAATTATCATATTCAATCTTCATTTGCTTCCGACCTAAGACTCCATCAGAAAGGCAATATTTGTCAATATCAAGGTGGAATAATCCAACAAAGAAAACAAGTAAAAATTAACTTGCTTCCCACATAAGGCTTAAAATATAAAATTAGTGAGAAAGTGCACATTTGTCGCACAAAGATGTTCTTAAAATATAAAATACTCCACAACGTTTACCATGCAGGATACACACACATAATGTTGTAAACTTGTAAATGTGATATGTGTGGGTGCTTTCGTGTATGAACATTACTTTCAACAAAACATTGTTGAAATTTCTGAAAAGAAACCACCAAAACCAGACCAAGTTAAAAGAAAAACTAAGATCCATGAACAACATGATGTACAATAATATAAAGCCCCTTGTTTCCCTATATATAATATTTTCTCCCCCTCTTTTGCTAAGACATTAATAAATATATTTTAATTGTATATATAGTGTTATTGTATACAATAATATTTGTCGTATAACAGGAATACGTACAACTAGTATCAACGCGTGCTATACATAAAAATACATAAGACGTAACTTGTGTTAACGTACATGTGTTATACATATAGCACACATTATGTCTTATGTATAGCACACGTTGAATTATAATTGGACGTATTTTTGTTCTACAACAAATAAATAATATTGGTATAAATAGTTTGACTAGTTAAAATTGTGTCTTTATCAAAACTTTGCAAGAATGAATGATGCTAAATTGGTAAAATTGGCGCATCACCGTCTGTTTTTGGTGCTTGTTTGGGAAAGTATAGACTAGTACCAAGAGTCTTATACAGAGCAGTGTCAGAGTAAACAGCACGAGACCTTAGTGGCTTAACCCGACTTCTACGGCTACGACTTTTTCGTTGTTGCCGTTGGTGAAGATGGTCCTTCTCCTTTTTCTCTTCCTTTCCCTCTTCTTCTGTTTTGTTCCCACTTTTCTTCTTCTCATCGTTGTCATCATTTTCTCCTCCTCCTTTTCCATTCACTTTGCGCGAACCTTCATTATTGTCCCCTTCACTAGGAGCCACATAGACAAAATGGCCAACAGGAAAATCAGTTAATTCCATGAGAGGCTCTAAGGTCTTAACCACAGTTCGCATAGATGGCCTGTTCTTAGCGTGATGGCTCAGACATTGATAAGCCAAGGTTGCGACTTTTTTTGCCCCTTCTGTTGAGTACTGACCCTCAAGTCTTGGGTCCATTATTATTGTTTCAAGTTTGAGGGAATCCTTTAACATAGGCCTTGCCCACTCCACCAAGTCTTGCTCTCTTGTTGGTCGTTTCTTGTCTACAGATTTCCTTCCGCTGAGTAGCTCTAACAGAACAACTCCGAAGCTATATACATCGCTCATGGTTGTCAAATGGCCTTAAGGGGTGCAAAAGGTTCATTGAATTAATTAAACAAACTTTACGAGTGATTTACACAAAAAAACACTCAAATTCATCCATAAAAATCACTTATTATCCATGAAAGTAATTATTGGAGGGACTGCTATTTGTACATACAACAATGTGGAAAATTGACAATTTTTGTGAAAATATGGACAAGTTGCCAACATATTCATAAAAGTTACAAACTTTTTGAATGAATGAAAAATGAGTGAATATGTATTATTGTATGTACAAGTACCATTTTTTCTTATTTCGAAGAAACAGAGATAAAAATTCATAACCCTTCTCTCCCAAAATTAAAAAAAAAGTAAAAAATTGTCCTCCTCCAAGAAAAAAAGAATACAAATTAATTTCAATCTAAAGATGTTCAATCTTCTCGTATAGGAATCAATTAAGGATGTTGGATAAATTAATTCTTTTGTGTTGGACAAATTGATCCTCTAATATTCATGAAAATTAAATAATTAAATTAGTTCCTATCAATTAAATATATTGAAAAAATTTATTCAATATTTTCAAAATCAATTTATTCAATATTTTAATTTTGAGAGATATATTTGGAATTTTTTGTTTTTTAAATGGAATATACCTGTCCTGATATACTCTGGAGCAGCATAACCACGGGTACCCATCACATGAGTTGTGACGTGTGTTTGATCTTCTTCTGGTCCATCTATTGCTAAACCGAAATCAGAGAGCTTGGCATTGTAATCCTGAAAAAGTACATGTCAATTTGTGTTGCTTGTAGTAATTAATAAAAGAAAAATGCTTACTTGGAAAGTATTGTTTTTTGATTGAGGGAACAAAGGGTGATTAGAACTTACAGCGTCCAATAGAATGTTTGAAGCTTTAATATCTCTGTATATGACTGGTTTCTCTTCTTCATGAAGGAAAGCAAGTCCCTTAGCAGCCCCAATTGCTATTTTGATTCTTGTTAACCAAGGAAGCGTTGCTAAATAACCTGCATTTTTTGCACAACCTTTTTTTGAGAAATCACTGAAAGAACCAAAAAATTACAGAACATTAACAGTTCATAACCAGCTTTTGCTTCAATTTGTTTCAGTATTTGTTTTTTCCTAAATACCAAAAAAGGTCCTTCAGAAATACATTCCAGGACAAATTAATCATTCAGAATTGAAAAGTCTAATTTGATCATTCACATTTCCAAATTGAGAACAAATTTGTCCTTCCGTACATGTTCTTACAATGGCTTCTTTGTTGTACGGACATATACGAGAGGACAAATTTGTGCTCCTTTTGGAGATGTGAAGGATCAAATTGAACTTTTCAATTCTGAGACACCAATTTGTCTCGCGATAATATTTCTGGAGGACTAAAATAGGTACTTCGTATTTGTTTTTATTTTATATTTTTGGCACCTTTGAAAAGCTTTTCTTCTAGATTTCCCCGCTCCATGTATTCGTAGACAAGAAGCCTGTGCTCATCTTCACAGCAGTAGCCAATTAAGTTAACCAGATGGCGATGCTTTAACTGCCCCAGAAAGATTACTTCAGCCTATACAGAATAAAAATTTCAAAAAGATTAGACAATTTTTTATTTCTTGTACATAAAATTTGTTATCGACAAAAGAATATATATATGAATAGTAATGTTGAAATAAAAGCTTAGCAAATTCATCATACCAACCACTCTCTATGACCTTGTTTCCCATCCAAGTTCAAAGCTTTAACTGCTATAACACGAGGAACCAGTCTAGGCTTAAGCTTGTCATCGATAAACCCTTTATACACCTTCCCAAACCCACCTTCCCCAAGAAAATTGGTTTTGCTGAAGTTGTGTGTGATCTCTTTCAGCTCATGGTAAGTGAAAATATGAATGTTTGATCCTACAAGAGAATTGGATAAATCACTCATAATAGAGTGTGATGAAGAATGGCTTAAATCAGAGAGGGAAATTCTCCTCGAAGATGATGTCTTTTTTGGAACCACTTTTCGATCTAAGGATTGGTGCTTCTCTTTGAAGCAGCCAATTATGAAGGATTTCCACTGAATCCTTTTCGAAGGCATTTTCTAATTTCTAGTGAATTATATGTACCACCCGAGAATGAGTCTGATAGCTTTATCAATATCTGCATAATGTGATTATAGGCATCGGCTTTTATATAGGTTAGAAGACCAAGGCTACAAAATTATGGAATAATTTAGACCCAAAAAAATGCCAAATCTAAATTCTTATGTCATTACCCTTATTTTTTCGTCCATGTAGGCCAGGCTTCATAGCAGCCAAGTCCTGCTGCCCCCACAAAATAAAATTCTAGGCTTTGTGGTTGGTTAAAGTTGAATTTTTGTATTTTAGTACGTAGTAGTATAAACGGGATTTGGTTTCAGTCTTCTTTCTATCTTGTGCTAAATATATATTAAGTGTCTCCATGTGATATAAATTTGAGAATTGAAATGGTTAATTTCAGTAAGAACAGACACAACAAAAAAAAATCAGCCAAATCAGTCAACAAATAGGAATTTGAGCCACAATCATCCGGCCTATTAAAAATATACTCATGATTAAAAGTGATATTTGAATCATAAAGTGTTAAATGAGCTTTATTAACTATTTTGGCTGAAAAGATGATGTTATTCAATCATTTGTGTTTCAGTAATGGTAAAGGCGCAGCAAGAAAGAGCCTTCTCCAATAAGATTCCTGATTGCCATTTCTTCATTAAAAAAAATCAGGATACGCACGGAAATGAGTGGTTCAAAAGATACCAAGACCATCTTAATTTGTTACTCTGCGTCACTCTCTATTTGCAGGCTTCTATGTTCCGTGTATATAATAATAATACAAATTAGGTTTTGTTAGCTCTAAGAACCCTTTACCTCATCATTGAAGGTTTTGAATGATAAAATTCTTAATTAAAATAAAAGTTTTAATTTGGTTGGACTAATGATTTGTTAAGAGTGTTTTAGGATTTAATTTATTTGATAAAATAAAAAGACACATATTGACCACCATGGACCATCAAAGTGGCGACACACATGAAGAGAAATATGAAAATTATTTTTCATATTTTATGAAGATCAATCACATGGACATTTATTAAAAAGGGAAAGTTTTCATGAAGACTCTAAGATTTCCCAAAAATCTATTTATGGAAAGTGCATCGATTTAAATAGAAAATCTCTATTTAATCATTCATGTATCTTAATATATATAATATATATATTTTTGAAATATAAGAATTAAAATAGGGAATCAAAATCAAATCTCTATTTTACATTCTCTCTCCTAATAAATTCGAAAATTATTATTATGTATATATATATATATATTTCAAAAATTAAATTAAAATAGAGAATCAAAATCAAATCTCTATTTTACATATTATCTTTCAAAGATTTCGAAATTATTTATATATGGGGGAAATCTAGAAAGATCTTGTATGGAGAATTAAATGCAAAAGATTTAAAAATAATTATCTAGAATTTATTCTAGAATATATTTTGCATTTAAGTAACAGAATATTTTTTAGGACACTTTAAAAAGATTCTGTGAGCCTCCAAAAGATTCTATATGAATCTACAAGATTGCCGGAAGATTCCATGCGGGACCAGAAGATTCTGTTGAAGATTCTACACGAAGTTAGAAGACCTCAGAAGATTCTGCCAAGAATTTCAAGTCTAGAAGATTCCCGAAGATTCTATCAAGATCTCGAAGAATCTCAAGATTCCAGAAGAATCTCAAGCCTCAAGATACAAGATTCAAGAATTTTCAAGATTCAAGAATCAACCTTCAGAAGATTCCATGGAAGACCATGTTTGGTGTTTTAGGATTTTCAAAAAAATGAGAAATTGTGAAATCCTAATTCGTACCAACATGGAGGCACACTTGTGGAGCAAGAAAAGCTAAAAATCCTAGTCTTTCTCTCTCCAAAAGTGGCACATACAATTTGCTTGATTTAGCAAGATTGTGTGAAAAAATGTTGAAGCAATGTACACCACAAGATCTAGGCACAAATTCAAATTCGAGGGCCAAGATGAAGTTTCCTCTTTTCTAATGCTTGGTTACAAAGTTTCCATATTTAAGATCAAATAATAACCTTTGGATCAAAGGGAATTATTTGAATCAATGGCCAAGATGAAACTTCCTCTTATTTGATTTTTCTATTTTTGGAAGATCAAATTTCAAATCATATCAAGGAATTCTCACCATTTGATCAAGAGATTACAAATTCAAATCAAGGGTGGAGATCAACCTTGAAATTTCGAAATTGAGGAGCTATTTCCCCTATAGATAGAAGACCTCAATGCCCAAGAATTCAAGAGACTACCCAAGCTTACAAGTGCCAAAACGCTGTCGAATTGAATCCTTATTTCTCTTCATCTTCAACCTCTAAACCTCAAGTTCTTATTTTTATTTGGGAAAATGTTGTAATTCTTAAAAGAGTGAGCTTTTGTTGTTTATCCTAGCTTTGCTAGTTATTCTTTGAGAGAAAAATCTATCAAGGTTCCAACTTAGTTACATCTAAGTTCTTGATTAGTAAAAATCACATCTTTTATACAAAGTCCTTATTTTTGTAAGGCAAGAAGTCCTTAGAGGGTCTAAGGCAAGGGTAGAAAGTCCTTCGGTGTTGAAGGCAGGATTGAAGTCCTTTGGAGTTGTCAAAGGCAGTTAGTCACCTAGTTGTGGTGCAAGTGAAGTCCTTTGTGGTTTTCAAAAGCAGTGAGTCACCTTGGTGAAGGTGCAGGTTGAAGTCCTTTGTGGTGTAGCAGAGGCAAGAAAGTCCACCTAGTTGCCGAACCAGTATAAAATTTCTGTGTGTGCTTTATCTCTTCCCTACTCTTTTATTATTATTGTTTTTACAATTTATCATAGCATACAAATAAATATACATATTTCGCATACATCATCATCATTGTCTAAGTGTTGAAGATTAAAGTTTTGACCTTTATCATTTAGAAGACCTTGAAAGTAAATATACTTTCAAGTTCTACAAAAAGCCTTGTCAATAGGCTAAGTTCCTATTTATATACTAACTATTGTTTCCGCTGTGCAAGACAAGTCAAACACTTGATCTTTATTTTTTAGTAATTCTCATAAACAGGATTTGTCGATGTAACGTGATTCAACCTCCCTTCTCACGTTTCACTATCTTCAGGTTTGACATCCTATATGGATGTATGGGCTGGACAATCATAATCGATTTTAAAATATTGGTATTATGATGTCAAAATAATGACCCATGATGACAAATTATTATGAGTGTCCAACTCATACATCTATATAGGATGTCAACCTAACATTACTGTATATATAATTAGAAATAAGGGAGACGGCCCAAAATAATAGAGATATTATATATAATAATTAGTATTTTACCCATGTTTTGCATTAAACTTACCATGTGTTCTTTTTTTTTTTTATTCTTTTAGGAACAATTGGTTATAAAGACTACTTTTTCTGAATGATTCAATATGATATAATTATATATTAATAATGTAAAATTATTTTATACTTTTAGTCAATAGAAATTAAAAAAAATAACAAATCATCTATCATGATTTGATATGTTCTTTAATTTGAATTGATTAATTTTACATTGCCAATATGTATAAACTAATCTCAATATATATAAGGAACACATAAGATAAAATATGTAGGGTTTCTATAGTGCAATTTAGAACTATATTTTATAAACTTTAATGTTTAAGCATAAGATAGGTAGTCTTCTTTCATAATATTTATGTCCATAAGAGTTAGAGACCTTCAAATCATTTTAACTCTTTAAAAAATGGATAGATGACATAAAATTAAACCTAAATTAAGACAAATACTTTACCTAGCATTCATACTTAAGCCCGTCAAAATTCTTGAAAAGAAAAGGTAAAACTAAAGTATCTAAGCATGAAAGAAGATTATTGAAAAAAAAAGAATAATTGTTATATATAAATATTCACCATGTTACAAGTGAATTGTACATCCCATATTATTGATGGATTTTTTTATTATAAAGTAACATCACTAAAAAAATTGATAAGAGTTTAACTTCTAAAGAAAGCTTTGTGAAATTTGAAATAATGCAGTGATAGTGAGATTGAGATGACTGATATTTCAATAATAAAAAAATAATTTTAAAAAATTGAAGGAAAATTGGAGGGAAATGTGTGGTTATATATATATATAAAGAAAACAATATGGTGTCTAATATTATTACATTCCAATTTGACTTTGAGAAAAGAGTAGTGCTAGTTTCACATCCAAAAAGTATATGTTTCATGAGACATTCACTTTCTCATTATTGGATAAGGAGTACATGTAAGACTTCAAATTCCAATTTCAGTTGATCACATATTAATTTTGATCAATCAAAATTTTTATTCATCATATTAGACCTTATAATCATTAAAAAGACTTTATATTCATCTTAAAAGAATTCTGAAGCTTACACTCATCTCTTCATAAGAGTGCACTTGGATGTTATATGTTCGACACAAATACAAAGAGAGCATTTGAAAGAAAGGACAGTAACAAAAACAAAATTCCTTTTTTACCATTATTTACCATTTCAATTATTTCACAACAACTTGGTCTCTCCTATATCTATTTTCTTTTCCACTAAGGTCTTACAGCAACCAAGTTAATGCATAGGAGATAGGACTACTCTTCTTTTATGTTAGTCTCACTCTAGGGTGCGATTGGTTTCATTTTTTTATTTTCATTTTCATTCATTATAAATATAAATATTTGATTTTATTTCATTGAAAATATATTTAAAAAATATTTTCTAAAATCAATAAAAGTAAGAAAACGTCATTTTTTTGTTTTCTTTATATTCAATTAGAAGTGTAAAAACATAAAATAAATTAAATGAAAACACTATGACTATTATCCACTAGAACAAGTACACAACCTTCATATCTATATAAAAATAAAAATAAAAAACATTTTCACAAATCAAACACCACCTAATTATTTCTCTTTTTTTCCACATAAAACTATATTTATAGATCATTTTACTAATTTTAAGCCATGTTTTGGCTAGGGAACTAGAGGAAGCAAGCTAACACCTGATCTCATTCAAGTTAAAAGATAATATAAAAAAATAATGACCCTTTTTTATAATAATATATTTTAAATAGAAGTTTTAAATAAAAGTGATATTCCACTTATTCACTTTTTTAACATCATTTCCAAATACAAATTCAATTATTTTAAAATTAATTTTTTCAAAAGCAATTATATCAAAATCTAAACTAAAAAACTCAAAGATATTCAATTATTTTAAAATTAATTCTTTCAATATCAATTTTTTAAAAGCAATTATACCAAAATCTGAACTAAACGAACTCAAAGATGTGAGGAGAATGAAACAGATTTGAAGACAGTTATTTATTAAGAAAAAGGATGGCAGTACACAGAACAAATACCAACTTGATATCATTTGAGCTGCTTTAAACTAAAGCATACAACTCAATTTCTTAAGAGAATTTCCCGAAAATTTACAACTGTTGGGCAAAGAATATAAATAGATCAGACTTCAGAGTCACTTTACTTGGTGATCAGGCTGCAGAGCGCAGTGAAACTCATCAAAATTTGGGCAAGGGGAATAATTTTCATTCCTCATCTACAAAATGGGCACAAGAAAGCTTTATACACACCGCCCTGCAATATCACCACCATGACCACACAATTGAGTGGGAATATATAAAACTAGAGCTTAATCTTGATATCATCAGAAACATTCAGTTACCTTTTGCAGACAAGAATTATAGCCCCATTGTAACAAAACAAAGAGCAATATATAGGAAGGCGATTAGATAACTTTTCCAAGACATAAATATGCTATCTGAAAACAAGGGTTCCATTCTGCTGCAGTCTCAAATTTTCTATGAGAGACCGGTAGAATGACTTCAGTTCCTTAATATCAGAACCCTGCATAAAGAAAACATCGGGAAGAGGTGAAACCTTAGGGCCCAACATAGAAGAATTTATAAAAGAATACAAAGATAAAAGTAAAGTGAATACCCTATTTAGTCCCTCATAATTAATTTCGAGGACAATTTAGTCCCTCGTGATTTGAAAGTGACAAAATAGTCCTCCAAGACTAATTTTATAGGACACTTTAAGTGACAATTTAGTCCTTTTGTTAAGTTTATGTTAACTGAGTTACAAACATGACGTAACTTAGGTGATATGTCATACAATGTGTCATACACATCACTTCAACTCAATTAACAGAAACTTAACAGAGGGACTGAATTCTCATTTAATGTGTCCTATAAAATCAATCTTGAGGGACTATTTTGTCACTTTCAAATCCTGAAAGACTAAATTGTCCTCAAAGTTACTCTTGAGGGACTAAATAGAGTATTTATTCAAAAAAAATTAACGTTTGAGCTGGAGCACTGAAGTCTTTTATGATGCTTAAGCTCCAGAAGAAAGTTTCATTACCTGTAGCTTTTGACCATATTGTTCTGCCAGGTGTGGAGGGCAATGTGCGGCAGAGATTCCTTTTGATACAAAATGAACTAGAAAATCATCCCCGAATTTATCATACATGACCTTCTGAGCCAATACAATTTCTCCAAATAAAATGAGCTGCATAAAAAAATAGATGACAAAAACGAAGATGAAAATGAGTACCAAAACATGGCATAAAATGTCAATGCAAAGCACTATAATATAACAAGACAATCAACTGAATTTATCATAAACCAATTCGTATAGATTGCTCCTTCTCCACTCATCCGGCATCCTTTTTTATCTTAGAAACTCATTAAATAGCTTTGTGAACCATCTTATGCCCTTCTTCAAAACACTTCCATACCTCAATAGGTATGTTTATCAAAGCCCATCACTTTTCTATTTTCCATTCACTTCAAACCCTCCCTTACTTCAAACTCTTGAATTATATCATAGAAAGTAAAAATTTGTGTCTTCCTATATTGTCAGTAGCCTATCATTATCAACTTATCAAAGACTCCCATGTCCTTCATTAAACTTGTGAAAATAGCTCCTCCATCTCTCCTTAATATCTTGTTTCGAGACCAACACAGTACCCATTTCATCCATAAGAAAACTATTGCTAAATGGAAATCCAATGGCTAGGGATATTCATGAGATCCCTTACTTTCCTAAACTCTCAACTAGTATGTCCCCAACTCCTTCTACACTTCTACCATCCCTTTTAGATTACTAATTCCTATCTAACTAATTGTTTTTCCAAACTACGAAGACCCACTAATTAAAGGCCTAGTTCCTACCAAAGCTAAATATACAATCTGAGCTTTCCTGTATTATCCTCGGATAATTTATTTTTCTTTGGGAAGGAAGGGGTAATACTTAATAACATAGTTATTAGAACCAGACTAGTGATCGACTCGGTCATATTACTGGGTCACTGATTCAATAGTTCAACCGGTGGGTTAGTGGTTGAACCGGTTGAATCAAATTTAATTCAATAAATATATAAAAATATATTAATTATATAATATATATAACATTTTGCATACTTGCTGTCAACCAACGCACTGTGGTTGCTAATGCTCATTGGAACCTTGAGGAACAAGGTTCGACTCCCACATCTAGAAGTTTTGGAAAATTTCAAAATTTAAGATGGAGTCAAATGGTCAAACAGATTACAAGTGGTTCATGACGGGTCGGTTCAGTCGTGACCCGCTGGTTCGCACCGGGTTTGACTGGCGTTGACCAGTCTAAATGCATATCCGGTCCAAATGGAGAACCGAACTGGTCCATTGGCTGGTTCTCCAGTTTTCTGGTCGAACCGGCCGGTCTAGTCTGGTTCTGATAACAGTGCTTGATAACATCAGTCTTTTTTCAGTGTTGCATTGAATATAACTAGATTCCAAAAACAAATTATAAATATTTTGTCCAAACCATGCAATGAGAAGCCAAAACACAACTTTTTGCCAAGATATATGACCTGGATCTAAGGATTATATACATCGTGAAAGTGGGGAAGATCCCATTATGAAGATAACAACCTTAGATTACACTACAGAATTTTAACCCTTAATGAGTTGCCAGAAGAATGTATAAAAATGATAACAAAGTCTTACAGTATTTGCATCATGAAACTCAAAAGATCTGTCCAGCACACTGTACATGCAGCAGTTTATTGCAAACGTCTCTATCATAAAACTTCGGAAGCCAGGAACCTGTAAAAACAAAAATTTTGGATGACAACAGGAGCTTATTCAAAAATTCAAAATCAGGATTAGAAGTGATTCAAATCTACCTTTTCTTCATATGGCTGGGCACACCAATCTTTAATTAATCTAATGAAAATCTGTACACATGCCTAGATTGTGAAAATAGAAATTAAGATCCAGATTTTAGCATATGTCACTCAGAAGTACTAATCTAGAAAAATAAGGAACCACTGTTAAATAAAGAGAAATAGTTATCCATACCTTTCTTAAAACAAAATCCTTATGATTACAGGAAGAGTACAAAAGCAGCTGCATCATTTGATCGAGACATTCTCTACTTTTTGCTGAAAGAAATACAGTAGATAGATCGTGTGTGGCAATAACATGAAGAAATGAAAGAAATGTTTGCTGAAGTTCTTGCAATTCACGAATTTCCTACAAAATCAGAGAGAAAACAAAATAATATTATCAACAACTAAATTAGAAATGCAAGATATGTTTTTCTAGAATGGATTCTCACATTCAAGCACACACTATACTACACATAAAAGACGGTATATGGCTTGGATTAAGGGATGGTTCTTGATATTTTGCAGAAACTACAATAACATTTCATAATGATCTTAGAATGCATATATATTCTAGATATACAACAACCAATTCCATTAAAAATGTTGCAAGATGTTTAACTAACACCTTTTACCTCACCTTTTACATAGATGAATACTAGAATAATTGAGTGAAGTAGCAAGAATAATTAAGGTTCCATCATGTAAAGGTATTTCACAGAAATAGGACAGAATTCAGAAGGAAGAGGAGGTAAGAAGTAGAGAAGAGAGTAGAGTATAGAGATAGAAGACTAGATTGGAGAAATGCAGAGGAAGGCTTTATCAGAGTGATAATCCTTCAGTCTGCAATTATATGTATATTCCTGAGTATGTATGAACTGTAAGAAAAGAAATACAGAAAGATAATCTTGGCATTCGAGAGGCCAAGTTCTCTCCCCAATGGTTCACTCCACTATTTCCCTAACCTCCTTCCACTCTTTTCCCCACTATTTAAAATGACAATTGTTATAACTAACTCACTATTTTCTCGCTACCTCTCTCCTCACTCACTTTTTTTTCTTTCCTCTCCTCCTTTAAGTATACTTAAAAGGGGCAATTCCTATATTCTCCCTCTTATTTTCCTGGTCTGTTACACATCATGTTTTCTATTTCATGGCTCCCTTTTCTGTATTTTGTAGAAAGTCAATCGTACACAACAATATTCATTTAGCAAGGAGCACAAACATTACAACAGCACAAGATCTTGAAAGCATTACTATGGTAAGGGTAAGTTAAATGAAAGTGAATCAAAAGGACAGGAGAAATATACTTTTTTACCTATGAAGTAGGAAAAACTTATGAACATTTTCATACCTCTGTTACTGCACCTGGGCCTGAAAGTAATGCATCTCTTGTGAGGACACTGAATATCCTACCAGCAACAGCCGGAAATAACTCTTCCAAAATGTCATGCACCGAAGTATTAAACTTGCAGATAATTTGACTGAATAACACAAGAAAACCAACCATCTCCTTTGGCTGCGATGAAAAATGCACCCACATAATAACAGGATAAAAGGCAGTACACTGAAGCAGGTGGAGACTAACAAAACAACTTCACCAAGCAAACAACCAAATTCACAAATAAAATGTGGTCATCTTTACAAATAAGGACTGTTTCAACTCTGTCAGTCCACCACAGTAAGAAACAAGGACGAAGATTTTACAATAAAAAAGGTACAAATATATTAAATTGTACTGTTAGGATTACGTTAGTAGGTTGGTTAGTTAGTTAGGGCCTAGTTGAGTTTGTTAGCTAAAAATAGAAGAAATGCAAGGCCAGGCTATGAGACAAGCGGGCTATGCTTATTTTGGAATACAGGTAGATTTTTAAAAAAAAAATCTCTTCAGAAATCACCAACTTTTTGGCCCAAGATGAGGTTAGTGCTGCTGATTTTGAAACTCCCAATGAGATAAAAATGGGACCAACCCAATTTATTAAGAAGAATCAGGAAAGGATCTACATGGATGGTAACCCAAAATTTGGGTGCTAAGCATATTGACGATCGTAATGACAAAAGGGGGAGGGGTTCACTACTAGACCAATTGGACTATGCCCAAAACTATAATTTGATTAGTTGGGAAACTACATTTAATCATTGTTTGCATGAGGAAATGAGCAAAGTCAAATTCAGAAAAATAAATATGGGAAGTAGGAGTGCAGAATTTTGGGATAAAGTTTGTGACACAATGGGAAAGACAATTTCACGCCAAGATCAACAATAGGACAGTGGCTTAATCAAATGGTAACTCTCGCAATTCACAAATCCAATTATCATGCTGGTAAGCTTCATCCATCCATGAAGACAATTAATAGACTGAATGAAAAAGTGTTGTCATGGACTCATGGCTTAATCTTAATATTGATCCGGTTTCTAAAGCACAACATGGATGCATCATTTGCCTAGCATCAAGGATTTGTGCTGAACTACAAGCTGAGAAATTTGAAATTTGTATTACCTTGACTGTTGGAAGGGTGGGTTCAGAATTTGACTTAATTATAGAAAGAGCCAAGTATATTGGAAGGTTTGTTATTGATGATAGATTCTATACAATGTGTGTCCTATTGCTTCAATTGGCTGGTGTTTTTGATGCTCAAAAGAAAAAAAGAAACAGGGATAATTAGCTGCTGAACACTGAAATCACTTTGAGATGTAAGAACCTGCCCTTGGGATAAGTCTGGGCTTGTTACTGGTGGGAGGTCTTTCAGGTGGGAACTATAATGATGATCTCATTGAAGCTGTTGAAATTATGGATGCAGAGATTGCTCCTGCTGATACTGAAGTTCCTAAGCAGCAGGTATTGGACTGCTATAGGAGCTTCTATGGGGTTTTAAGGCAGCCATTGAGAACCTTAAAATTTCACCAGGCTCGAGATCTTTCTAAAATTATACCCATGTTACTCTCAAGGGCCTTCTTAGTGGGTGAGTACCACAGGAGAAATTGAAAGTCTCAAGGTTGAAGGAATAGGTGTGCTCAAGGATTTGGAAGAAATGGAGACTATTATGCTCAATGGGCAAGAGTGGTATCTACTGCAAGCCTGCCATTTTCTGGATCTCACAACACCCTGGAGATTAGACTTGGATTAGGTCCTTGAGACCCAAAAGAACATCATAGAAAAGAAAGTTTACTTTCCACCTTCTTTTTCATGATTTAGGACCCAGGAAGAAGTCTTCTTTTTCCAGCAAAACAGTTTTGTTTGCCACACTGTCAGTCACTTTCATTCGTCACAACTCACAAGCTCTTGGCAACACTTGATCATTCAGTTTCTCACATATGTGAGAAGAAGGTTCAGCTAGTTCTGGATATCCTGGAGTCCATGCACTGCTGCATACAGATCAACCTCACTTACTTCTTGGGTTTCCTGTTGTCGAGGAAGAATCTACAGCATCTATGATTGAAGATCAGAAGTCCCATCTTGAGGACAAGGTGGAAGTTTAGGGCGGGAGTATTGTTAGGAACTCGAGGGAATTGGGCCAAACATATGGGCCATAATTGTAACAAAAATCTTGCCAACTTTTTAATCGAAAAGTTGCAAGGGTGGAGGAGGGGTGTATGGTACTATGCTATGTACCAATAGCACTCCTCTAATTGTAATTACTGGGATATGAGTAAGAAAGAGTGTGAGGGGGCGTGAGTGTGTTGTGTGTGTATTAGGTGAGTGGTGTAACAGAATGTGTAGCAATATCGGGGCTGTAACAGAATATACATGTGAGTGGATGCAGGATAATGTATATATAGGAGGGGAATAGGAGAAGGGAGGAGCATCTTTGTTATTAGGCTAAGACTAGACATAGAAGAGTAGAGCTGCTATAGTGCTCTTTTTCTCTTCCGTTACCACACCAGCATATTCTGCTAAGCCTATGCATATGGTATTAATAAATGGTGTACCCCGTTAGATGGGTATATGAAAATTAATGTTGATGCTTGATGGTAGTCTGTGTTTCTTAAAACACAGCAGGGATTGGAGGAATAGTCCAGAACAGTGAGGGGGACTGGATTGCTTGTTTTTCAGGAAAGTGCCAGACTCAGAGTCTTTTGCACGTGGAGCTTCAAGCAATTAGCAAGGGGCTTCAACTGGCTTGGTACAAAGGATTTAGAAGGGTTTGTATAGAGACTGAAAGCTTGGAAGCTTTCCGGAGTATGGAGAAAGATAGGTGCATCCCGTATCATGTCGAGAGAGTTCTCATTGAGGAGATAATTGAACTCAAGCTTTAGCAATGGCAGGTTCTGTCCTCTCTTGTGCTGAGAGATGTGAATGAATGAGCTGACTATTTGGCTAATCAAGGTAGGAGACAGCAACAGGATTTTCAGATGTTGCAGTCTCCGGATGATGAGTTGATTCGGATGGTCTTGAGGGATAAGGCTACTTAGGCTTGTGTATCTGTCTTCTTTTATGTTTTCTAATTTAGGCTATTTACCAAAAATACGAAACATAACAGAATCATACATCAAGAAAAGCCGCAGAAACATATTACAAAGATATCAAGTGCAAAAGGAATATAAATCTCATTGCATTCACAACCGAATTTCAAAAAAATACCACCATTATATGAGCATCTTAGAAAAAGATCTCTAATGAATTTTTATTTTTAAAAAAATTAAATTTATGAAACAATGAGGAAAATAAAAAACAGTACCCAATGAACAAACAAACATCAATAGCAATACAAAGAAAGGCATGTAGAAAATTTGATCTAGAAATTGCATATAAATCAACAATTGTGAAAAAAAAAAAAGGAAATAATACATACCTCACTTTCTGCAAGCAATTGTCCCAGTGCCTTTGGCAGGTAAGGGAAGACAGACGATCCTAGTGTATCCACCATGCGGTGTATAAAAGATGTCACCTACATGCCATGCATGGAACATAATTAGGTGACAGCTACATACAAGTCAACAAAAAAACATCCAATTTTTAAATCTGATGAATACCTTGCTTCGCAAACTTTCTACTTTTGGGAAGACAACAAGAACTTTGAGGAGTACATCCATTGTCTATGTACAGGAAATTCAAGATTTAGCAAGAAAACTAGACACATAAAGACAGGAGCTCAGAATAGTTAAAGATAGGATCAATACAAAAGTTTCAGGTAGGGGGTGTGTGTTATAGGGGTAGATGCTTGAGATAAATTTTCATGGATTAAAATTATGTAAAAAATTACAAATAAATCTAATCCATGAAAATCTCTCCAGGACATGAACATCATACAAGGGCAGCAAAGTATAAAGAGAAACACCAAAAAATACAGTCAATTATATGTTGCAAATATGCTATTCTTATAAATAATTAAATGTGATTTCTAGAAGATAATAACAAAAAAAGATTTTTTAGCTGATAAACCATATGCATTGCAAGCTACAAGACCAAAACAAGTTCGTAAAATACCTGCTTAAACATGAGACCGATTGCAGGGCGAATGGTAGTCACAAGACGCTCGCTGAAGCCCTGGATCAGGTCACTCAAAGATAGTAAGGGAGGAAAACAACAGTGTGGATGTTTTGTCCAGTATATTACTCTCTATACTATACTACAAAATCAATCAACGTTCATAAACATTTCCAAATAGATCTATGTTTTTAGACCTTTAAGAAGACACCAGCAGCAATGAGCAGAATCATCTAATAATAAAATGTAAAGGCAGAAGCTCAAATTACCAACGCACCTTGCTGAGAGCATTAATTGCCATGATAATATGTTGGAGGACACCAATTTTGGCATTAGTCTCCCCAGATGTCAACAACTTCTCATTTATTAGCAATGCCTCAACCTGTGTTAAAAGAGCACGACAAAATGTACACATCAAATACCAATGTTTTAATGAGCCAGCTCAGCTAACTACTTCTTCATGATACAATATCTCAAAATTTCAAAGTGAAGAATAACCTGCTGACATAGAGGACTAAGCAAAGAAGACAGATAATCAGATTGCTTTTCTGGGGGAACATCTTCCATTCCAATCAACAAGCCAATTGCCTAGTAAGGGTCAGGTTAATTAACAAAATGGAGGACAAAGAACAACCCAAGATTTCACAAAATATCCTTAACCCTGAAATCTTAGGAAATATGAATGAATACCTCAAAAATGTGACTACCATCTTCTGATCCTGATAACTCGGTTGTGTAATTTGTACTAGTGAATTGAGCAACTGTATCTTGCAAGCTCTGAGAATTCAATATTACAGTCAAATGAATAAAGACAGTAAGATGATCAAAAACAACCAATACAAGATGCATCCATGCAATGGACAATGAATAATTGCCAAAACAGTGTTTTTATGTGGAAAACACAAATTCTGCATAAATTGAATATACAAGAAACAGAAACAGATGCATAATCTATAAGCTACCTGCAAAATTGTCGGTATGAAATGGAGAAGCTTCACCTTCAGCAATTTTACAAACCTCAGAAACAAATAACTGGCCCTACGGCTTACATTGATGTTTGAATGATGTATACCTCTATCATCAAGAAAGGCAGCTAGAACCATGGGAATATAATGGGTATTATCCTGAATAAACTTAATGTATCTCGTTATTGTCTCCAAATAAATAAGAGCAACTAGCCTATTAGAGTGACAAGAAAACTTTGTTGATAGCAGCATGGGCAACAGCTCACTCGCATCTCGCATGACCTCATCATTTAGTGATTCGCCAAGTGCATACAGAAGAGAAAGTGCAGCTTCCACATCCTCAACGTTACCATTAGAGGAATTTGAAACAGCATTTGTCAACAAATTTCTAATGAACAGTTGGGTCACATCAGGGGCTACACGGCTAACACTTCGAAGCAGAACAAAGAACTCCTTTCTGAAATCAACCATCCTATCCTCCTCCTCTTTCCCAATTTTGTCAAGCACATCAAGATTACCACGGTATACCGGATCATAACGGATCAGCACAGGGATAACTTCCAATATTTGGCCCACATGAATTAGCTGTTTCTCCCTAAAAGATGTAAAGCTTTTCATAGTGGCTACATAACCTGAAAGTAACTGGACAATATTAAATGTCGAATCCAGCTCGCCGCTCTTCATTACATGGAAAATGGAGGGCAAAACTTCATTCAAAAGCTCTAAAGAAAGTCCCCTTGCATCCTCAGAATCTATACGTTTAAAGCAATCCAAAGCCTCCATGGCATACCCTGTTAATAACACAGCCACTTCAGAAACTAGGTCAACATTGCCATCCTCAGTCACCAATCTAAAAACGCGACTAATTTGAAGGCTTTGCAACAAAGACAGCTTCGACTGCGGCTCCATTCCCTTGGCCACAACCCCTAACAAGCACCTGATTGCGGCACCACGAAGCCTATCCAACACCCCAGAAGACAAGATCAAATCAAACAACAAAGGGCCAAAAGCATCATTCACAACCAGCCCAATGTCAATCCAGGAAATATACCTCCTCATGGAATCCAACACCCCAGCACAAAGCTCCTCATCAACATTCCTGTACATAGTAACAATCTCATACCATGCTCTAACAATCTGGGGCACACATTGCTCCCTCATTGCATCCTTAACCCGCCCCGCAACTGATAACTCCTCTGGTGTCCGCGGGTAGTCCAAGCTAATCAACTCATCATCAAGGGCATTAAGAACCCTACAGAACATGTCAATCACCACATTCCCTTTGTTCAAATGCGAAAAGAAATCAACAAACACCGAAGACCAAATCAATGGGTACTCAAAGTAAATAAGAGTGACGAGAACCTGTGCAAGTTTGTTCTTTATGAAAGCGGGGCCTTCCAAAACCCTACTTACGTTCTTGCCGTCGACCCCTTCGAGGCACACTATCGAAAACACGGAGCTTCTGATCACATGCTTCTCCTGAGGGGTCATTGAAGAGTAGCGAGACACAATAGCCTCTTGCAAAGTCTGCAAGCACCAAAACTGAACTTGGATTAGATTTGAAAAGCACAGCTTCTCAATGCATATGCTGCAAATTGATGGCTTCCCCTTAATTTCGTTGCAAAAGATTTTAGCTTGTTTTTTTAAACTGTCATCGATTGTTCCTGATTCGTCAAAATTGATGAGAATCGCTTTGTCGAGATCATCCATGATGTTATGCTTTTTTTCAGGCTCTGCCAGAAGATGGGGAACGAGGGTATAATGGAAGAAGTGCCTAGGGCTTTTGGTTTTTGTGAGGACTTTAGAATCTGCGCTTCAAGGCTGGTTCAACTTATAGGTTGCAGATGACGGTGAAATAGATTTGCTCGGAGGGGTTTGGATTGAGGGCAAAATTTATAGGGTTTTAGTTTTATGATCATTTTTCAAAACAAAAAAAAAAATAGTATACACGAGACAATAAATATGAATAAATTAAATTAATTTTAAGAACACGTAAAAATGAAAATATTAAAAGATATGTTTTATATAATATTAAATTTTGATAAAACTTATGAATTTAACATATTATAAAGATATAGTATTAAAATAAAGTTTAATTTTGATATACTAACAGTGCAAAGATATTTTACATTGTCATTCAATCACAACATTTTGTTCGTATGACTCTTTAGATAATGAGAGAGAGAAAACACTACCATGGTTGATGTAAAAAAATATGATTAGATAACTGTGTAAAAAATTTATACACTGACAGTGGATGAAAATTAAATTCATTAAAATAACAATAAAAATATAAATATCGAAATATAAAATTAAAAATAATATTTTATAGAGTAAATTTTAAAATTTGTGCCTAAACTTTTTCTGAATGCCCAATTTAATTCTTAAAAACATTTTATTTCTTCTCGCAGTTCTCAAACATGATTTCATTAGACAAATCAACTCCTCTGTTAAATCTTTATTAGTGACTAATGAAATAGTCTTACGTGGACCATTAGTTGTCATATCACCATTCAATCCTTAAACGAGGACAAATCACTCTCATATCCAAGTAACCAAAGCACATTTGTTTGCTTCTTCTTCTCCATTTCCTCTTTTACACCTTCTCCATCCACTATTTATGAACTATAATCCTAAATTATAGATCAAGGAATTGTTGTTGTGAAGATAGAAGGTAGATTTAGGGTGTGTTGGTTGGACTAGGGATGGCAATAGGACGAGGCAGGGAATATAGTCTCCATCTCATCCTTAAACTACAAAAAAAATTCTCGTTCTTGTCCCTATTTCTTGTCGGGGGGAATTTCTCCTCATTCCCGATCCCCGCGGGGCCTAGAATGGAGAATAAAAAATAAAATAAAAAATAAAAAAAACTTGTTTTCATAGAAAAATCTAAAAAATTAAATTTTGAGCAAACTATTTCAACTTCAATCTCAAAGATATAATCACAAAAACAACATTAATAATTTACAAAAAGAAAACCAAAACAAATCTTAAACAACATCAATAAGCAAAACAAGTCTATGAATGTCTTCCGTGCAAAAAAAAAAGTCTATGAATGTCTTTCTTAATTCTTGAATCTTGATTCATCTTGTCTATCCTTGATTCTTTCTTGAATCTTAATTCAATTGCAGCTTACCTAAAAAAATAAATGAATCAGCCAATGATTAACCTAAAATATATTAAAATCAACAATTATATATTAAAATTAACCTAAAATAAACAAAAATAATAAAAAATAGATATGCAGCACTACATAACAGGAGCAAATAAAGAACACAAAAATAGAAACTATACGGCAAATTAGCATAATTAGAACAAATAGCATAAATAGAAATGTTAATGTATGTCCTAGAGGGCCAATCATACTTTCGTTCTTCTTATGATATTATGACATTTTATATTATATTATATATATATATATATATATGAGACATTTTATTCATTAATTGTTTATTTATTTTGAATTAACATTATGAAGTCCGTAGGATGGAATAATTTAATATTAGGTATATAATAATCTAATAGTGAGACTTCATTCTTAAATGTCTTTGATCAAGTATTACTGAACGAACAAGACATCAGTAATGCATTGAGACTAGTATGTATATGGACTGATAACTTTTTCTCACAGGTTATGAATATATGATATCAAGTCTACACATAGGTAATATAATGATATACTGGACAGACCTATTGTAAGAACACCACATGGATCTTAATGTGAATGTCATAGGTGATTCTCATAGTGATGATGGTACATGTGGTCCTTTGACTTAAAGTTATTGCAATCTGTTGCACGAGAAGTTGTATGTTTTAATGTCGTCAAACGTCATCTGTAACAAGGTGATTATAAAGTTGGTTATTGGACATATCGCGAATCATGTATGCAGATGTGAGTAATGTAGATAGCAATTTGTCCCTCTCACATTACGAGAGATATATCTGTGGGCCCCTTGATGAGTATGATTGGGTAAATGAATGGTCGTGCTCAAATGAGTTAATGCGGACATTAACCTCATTTATTTTTTTATTAGGCTACTCGGTAATCAAGAAACTAATTATTTAACTATACAAGATGACAGATTCTAAGCTTGTGTTTGTAAGCTCCAGAACCCTTCTGAGAGAATTAAGCATAATTCTCTTAGAGTTATGAAAGTTTTAATGATAACAAGGTAAGCCATAAGTATAAAATTTTACTTAAGGTTTTGCTAATATGTGCGCTAAGTGTCTCAGAAAGCTATAAATTATTGCAATGCCATGAGCAAAGACCAAGACAAAACATCAAGTAACCTCGAGATCAATTGATAAAATCATAGCGCCAAAGATATCAGAAAGGATATCTCAGAAGCGCAGAAGGTGAAAACATGTTTCTGAGGAAAGAACACTGTCGCCTCAGAAGGGTCTCAGAAGACCTCGCGACTAGAAGTTCTCAGAAGGGTCTTCCCTCAGAAGGTTAGCCTCAGAAGTCCGTACAACTCTTAGAAGGTTGGACTCAGAAGCAACCAAGTGTCTGGACTCAAGGAAGTGCAAACAGACTCAGAAAGCTCGCTACAACTAGCCAAGGAAGTGGGAACACGCGCACTGTGCAGTTCTGAAAAGTTCCTCATTTTGCGCTGACTGTAGCAGGGAGCCGTTCTGAAAAGGACACAGCCACATAAGCAAAGTCAAAGTCTCTAATTTCGCGGCTCTTTGATGCCTATATATATGAGTTCAATTCCAGAGCAATGTGACGAAACTCTTGCACTAAAACTCTTGATTAAACGTGTCAAAACTCTGTTGAATTGAAAATCATTTTGCGAAAACTTAGAACTTTCTCAGAAAGACAATTTTTACGAAATTGTTCTTCTAACTTTGCAAAATCTTCTAGTTCTTAATTGGTGTAAATTCTTACATTTGTAAGTTAATTCTAGAAGTCTACTAAGTGTAAAACTAGGTTTGTAACTTAGTCTTGGTAGTTGTTTTCGATCAAAACAAACCTTCGAAAAACGCTAAGTCCTTCTTTGTGTGAAGGCAGTTTTAAGTCCTCTAGTGTTTGAGGCAAAGTTCAAAGTCCTTAATTGTTTAAGGCAAGGAAGTCCTCTAGTTTGAGGCAAGGAAGTCCTCTAGTTTGAGGCAAGGAAGTCCTCTAGTGTGAGGCAAGGAAGTCCTCTAGTGTGAGGCAAAGAAATCCACTTCGGGTTGTGAAGTGGTGGAAGTCCTTTACTTGGTAAAGGCAGTGTTGTCTGAGAAGGCACATTAAGAAGAATATCTAAGAACTCTCAACTGAAGGTTGAGGACTGGAGTAGGTTGGTTATAACCGAACCAGTATAAAACTCTTTGTGTTAAGCTTTTCTCTCTTACTCTTTAATTGCATAAAGCTTTGAGAAAAACTCAACCACGGTTTTAACTAAGAGGTCTTGTGAAAACATTACCAATTAAAATCAGAAAGCGTTTAAAAGATTATAACTCAAAGTCATTTTCTTAAGACTACTCAGATAGGAACTTTCTTAGAAAGACTAAGTTCTCAGAAACTTAATCTTCTCAGAAAGCTATTTCCGCTGCAAGCTCTTAAATCCACCATCTGAGTAAAAACAGCTTTCTAAGTAAAAGTTTTAAAAGGTAATTTTCAAAACTTGCACGATTCAACCCCCCCTTCTCGTGCACACATACACTTTCAATTGGCATCAGAGCTCGGTCCTTAAGGGGTTGAGCACTTAGCAGTGTCAAGGAAAAAGATCCACGAAAGGAAATATGAATTCACCAGCTGCATTCATATCAGATAGGGCTTCAATAAACAGACCTCCGATGTTTCTTGGAGACCGCTTCGATTACTGGCGTGACAGGATGACGCTGTTCATCAAGCACACCAGTCTGGACTTATGGGATAGGATCGAGAATGGAGACTATCAGCCTCTGCAGACAATTACAGAGGATGCTGTAGTTGCAACAGACGCTGAGCCAGGAGTGGCACCTCCAGCACTCAGAACCTATACAAGACGGGTCCCTAAGGACGAATGGACTCAAGAGATGAAGGAGAAAATACAACTCAACTTCAAAGCCAAGTATATTCTCCTCTGTGCTTTACCCAAAGTAGAATATGACAAAATTGTGTCATGTGATACTGCACAAGAGATTGGAAAGACTTCATATGCTGCACGAAGGTAATGACGAAGTCAAGGAAACAAAAATCTCAATGCTTGTACACAAATACGAATCCTTTAGCATGCAACCTGAGGAAACTATTGACAGCATGTCAATAAGATTTCTCCATATCATCAATCAGCTGAAAGTCTTGGGAAAGACTTATTCAAACGCTGAGATGGTAAGAAAAATCCTCAGAAGCCTTCTGCAAAATGGCGTCCTAAGGTCACAGCAATCCAGGAAGCCAAGGATCTAAACCAGCTAGGTTTGGATGTACTATTTGGTTCGCTCAGAACGCATGAGATCGAACTGGAAGGGTTGCTCGGAGGACCATCCGCTCCTCCAGACCACAGAAGGATTGGCTCTGAACAGTCAAGTCAGAAAGTCTTCCAAAGCTTTCAAAGCTGAAGAAGCTTCTGAGTCTGACAATGATGAAGGCTCAGAATCCGACGAAGACGACATCTCTCTCCTAGTAAAGAAAATGAAGAAAGCCTGGAGAAAGAGACCAAACAAAAGCAAGGAATTCACTCCTAAGAAAGGAAAGTCAAAGCCCTCAGATGCCACATGCTTTGGATGTGGAGAAAAAGGCCACTTCAAAACGGAGTGTCCACAAAACAAAGGGAAGAAGAAATTCATTCCCAGAAAGAAAAAGAAGGCAATGGCTGCAACCTGGAGTGATTCAGAAGACGAAGCTTCTGAAGCAGCAAGTGAGGAAGAAGAAGCTAATGTGTGCTTCATGGCAGGAACTGACTACATTCTGGAAACAGAATCTGAGTCAGAAGAGGTACAAATTCCCCTCCTCTTTCATACTCATACGATGAGCTTTCAGAACTCTATTATGATCTTCTGAAAGACTCAAACGAGTTAGCTAACAGTTTCAGCGACCTAAAAAAATCTTTTAAAAACACAGAAGCTGAAAATGCAAGACTAACTCAAGAAGTTCAGAACCTAAGGCTTGAAAGAGACGACTTCAAAGGTAGATACCTTGAAAGTCATAACCTGTATCAAGCATTAGAAAGCTTGTCTTCAATCACAGTAGAAAAGGCTGAAAAGGCCATGATCGAACTGCAAAAGACAAATGAACTTCTAACCTCTGACTTAGTTAAGATGGTAAATGGTGAAAAGATGCTAAGTCTTTTGCTTGGGGGTCAAAGACCCTATAAAGACAAAAGCGGTCTTGGATATGAAGAAGTCTTTGAACCACAAAATCTTGATCCACTCTTAACTAAATCACCCCGCATGTGCATTGCATGTTTTAAGAGTGGTCATGGTTCTGAAAATGCCCTATGTTGAAAAAGGGAAAATTCTCTAAGCCTCAGAAGGCTAAGAAGAAAACTCAGAAAGCAAAATCTTCTAAGAAGACTGACCCCTCTCAGAAGGGTAAAACTTCTCAGAAAGCAAGTGCTTCTGAAAAGGGCAAACAAAAGGTCTCTGGACTCTCAAAACCATGACCCTTCTAAGAAAAGAAGGCAAAAATCCAAGAAAGCTAACAAGCAAGGACCCAACAAAGAATGGGTACCTAAATTTGTTAACTTTGTGACTGCAGGTGCATCATCAAGCGCTGCTCCACCACCACGATGAGCAGTGGTACCTTGACAGTGGCTGCTCAAGGCACATGACTGGAAGCAAGCACTGGTTCAGAAGTCTCAAGCCCAAGAAAGGCGAACAGTGCGATTCGGTGATGGCGCTAAGGGGAAGTCACTGCAATCGGAGATGTTGGTAAGGATTCCTCTCACCAAATCTCAGATGTACTTTTGGTCGATGGCTTAACTCACAATCTATTAAGCATTAGTCAATTTTGTGACAAAGGCTTAAAGTTGAGTTTTATGCCAAGTATTGTCATGTGATTAATCTCACAAATGACAAGATCGTTCTGGAAGGAAACGTGTTGGTAACATTTACGTTATCCATCTGGATGATCTAAAGGATCAAAATGTGGAATGCCTTGTCTCTGTCCAAGAAGACAAATGGCTATGGCATAAGAAACTTGGTCATGCCCATATGAGACTTCTTTCTGAACTCTCTCAGAAGGACTTGTAAAGGCCTTCCCAGAATTAAGTATCAGAAGGATGCAACCTCGACTTCTGTGAAAAAGGGAAACAGACCAAGGCTTCCTTCCCAGTAAAGTGGTATTTCTACTCAGAAACCACTGGAACTGCTCCACATGGATCTATTCGGACCAACCAGAACAGCTTCCCTTTCTGGAAAACGCTATGGTCTTGTCATAGTGGATGATTACTCCAGATTCACTTGGGTTTCTTCTAGCTTCTAAGGAAGAAACTTTTGAGAAGTTCAAAGCATTTGCGAAAAGAGTTTCAACTGAAAAAGATTCGCACATTCATGCCATTAGATCAGATCATGGTGGTGAATTTAGAATCATGCTTTGAAAAGCTTTGTGAAAATCTGGGCATAGCTCACGAATTCTCATCTCCCAGAACTCCTCAACAAAATGGAGTAGCTGAGAGAAAGAATCGAAGCCTTCAAGAGATGGCAAGAACAATGCTCTTAGAAAGTGGACTTTCAAAAGGTTTCTGGGCTGAAGCAGTAATACTTCATGCTACATTCAGAATCGAGTCTTTCTAAGACCAATTCTGAAAAGACACCTTACGAGCTATGGAAGAATAAAATACCAAACATTTCTTATTCCATATATTTGGTTCTTCTTGTTTATTCTCAACACAAAGGACAAACTCTCCAAGTTTGATCCTAATCCGATGATGGATACTTCCTAGGATACTCCTCAGCCTCTAAAGCTTACAGAGTATATAACAAAAGAGTAAATGTTTGAAGAGACAATCCATATTAAGTTCAAAGAACTTAGTAAGGACCTGTCTCAGAAAGGTGCTGACTTAGAAGATGAATTTGAGAAACTCAACATCTCTTCTGAGAAAGCCAAAGGAAAATTCTTATAGATGATGAGACTGACTTCCAACCCATGGAACAATCATCTTCATCTAAAGAAAAATCTAGTAACATCATCAAAGCTCCAGAACCTAGAGAATCTACTTTCCAAATACAATGGAACCTAGATTCTCAGAAGGACAAGCTTCTGATGACTCAGAAAGAGAACCTTCTGTGTCTTGTTCTCAGAACCCTACTCCTAAAGGGATCAGAGGTTCAAGAGACTTGAAGAACATCTCTCAGAATGAAGTCTTGGGCAATCCAGAAAGTGGCGTGAGAACCAGAAGGAACTATACAAATCTTGCTATGGTCTCTGAACTTGAACCAGATTCCATAGAAGAGGCGTTAGATGATCCTAGTGGGTAAATGCCATGCAGGATGAACTTGACCAATTCGAGAGAAATCAAGTTTGGAAACTAACTCAGAAACCCAAAGGCAAGAGTATCATCGGGACTAAATGGGTGTTTCGAAACAAACTTGATGAAAACGATCAAGTCGTGAGAAACAAGGCAAGATTGGTTGCTCAAGGGTACAACCAACAAGAAGGGATAGACTATGATGAAACTTTTGCTCCAGTCGCAAGATTGGAAGCTATCAGAAGGTTGCTAGCATTTGCTGCACATAAAGGTTTCAAACTCTATCAGATGGACGTTAAGTCTGCCTTCTTGAATGGATACCTTTCTGAGGAAGTTTATGTAAAACAACCTCCTGGTTTTGTGAATGATGCATTCCCGAATCATGTATTCAAGCTTACAAAGGCTCTCTATGGTTTGAAACAAGCTCCAAGAGCTTGGTACGATAGATTGAGCTCTTTTTTGCTAAAAAACGGATTCTCAAGAGGGAAAGTGGACACAACTCTTTTACGCTCTCAGAAGACTCTGGCTTCTTGATTGTCCAGATTTATTTGATGACATAATATTTGGCGCAACCAATGAATGCCTTTGCAAAGAATTCTCCAAGCTTATGCAAGGTGAATTCGAGATGAGCATGATGGGAGAATTAAAATTCTTCCTAGGATTGCAAATCAAGCAAGAGTCGGAAGGGACAGTCATCATCAAGAGAATATACCAAGGAACTTCTGAGGAAGTTCTGATGGATAAGGCCAAACCCATGAGCACTCCCATGCATCCCTCTCAAGTAATTGACTTGGATGAAGATGGTGAGAAAGTCTCAGAAAAGCAACTATCGAGGGATAATTGGCTCACTTCTCTACTTAACTGCCTCCAGACCAGATATCCAACTCAGTGTTGGGATCTGTGCTAGATTCCAGTCTAAGCCCAAGCAATCACACTTGACTGCAGTTAAGCGAATTTTACGATATTTAAGTGGAACTACTAATCTTGGTCTTTGGTACGAGAAAGGTTTTCTTCTGATGTTGTAGGTTACTGCGATGCCGACTACGCTGGAGATAGGAATAGATCGCAAAAGCACAAGTGGCTGCTGCCTGCTTCTTTGGAAAATGCTTGATCACTGGTCTTGCAAGAAGCAAAATACGATCGCCCTATCAACTGCTGAAGCTGAATATGTATCTGCTGCAAACTGCTGTCTCAGATGCTCTGGATTAAGAATCAGCTACTTGATTATCAAATAAGGTACACCAAAATCCCTATCCTCTGTGATAATACAAGTGCTATCAACTAGCTAAGAATCCTATTCAGCATTCTCGATCCAAGCACATTGATATAAACATCATTTCATTCGGGATCATGTGCAAAAAGGCGACATTGAAACTCAAATTGTAAATACTGAGGATCAAATCTCAGATATATTTACAAAGCCTTTACCCGAGGATCGTTTCAATGTTCTGAAAGGATTTCTCAATCTAAGACGTTTCTAAGTGCTTTGAAATTTAAAAACTCTCTCTTAGAAACCCCCCTTAGTCCTAGTTTAGACTCTGAGACGAACAATAGAACTAAGCTTCTGAGCTAGAAGTAGGAAAACACAAAAACTCTATCTGAGAAAATTTGTTCTCAGAAGACTCATCTCTCAGAAAGGAGATCTTCTGAAACATCTCTCAGAAGGAGGATTTCTCAGAAGGACCACCTCTCTCAGAAAGGTACCTTCCGAGAAACAAGTTACCAACGGTAACTTTTGGATAAGTGGCAGGAAACGGCTAGTTATCAGCCATGTCTATAAATACTTATAGCATTGTTTCATTTGAGCACTTTACGCTCAAAACTTACCAAAACTCTGCCAAAACCTCTCCTCGCTTTCCAATCTTCATCTGCTCTTTCTCTCTCTCTCTCTTGTTCTTCTCTATCTCTTCTCAAACTCAAACCTTTCTTTCAAATGGCCTCTGGAGAAATCAAGGGCTTAATGAGAAACAATCTCAATGAGATATCCGAAGATATTCTCTATGACAATGAGGAAATGCAGTCCCTATTCCACAAGACTTATCTCCCACGGAATCTTGCCATGGGAAGGGTATTGCCTCTCAATGTCTACAATCAGGTGGACGAAATCCAATTCACCTTCCTCAAGCAACCTGGATGGCCAGCCATGATGAGCTCGAGGACGTGTGCTACCCAAATGTGGTAAGAGCTTTCTATTCGCAAATAGAAAGGTTCACCAACAAAGGGGTCAAGAGCAAGATTGGTGACCAACAGATCCGCTTCTCCTCCTCTGACATCAACAAAGTCTTCAAGACCTTGAATGGTGGTGCTGTCATCGCCGACGACCCAGAATGGGTCAAGGAGGTAGATGACTCGGAAGAAGAAGTCGTGACACTTCTGACTGGTAGCAACAGCCTACCACTCAAGGGGGTAAAGGTGCCTCATCTCACGCAAGAGGCGAATCATCTTCTCCGTTGTGCAACACACCCTTCTCCTCGATTGGAGACATGGGGAACGTTACCACCATGGATGCCTGCCTGCTGTACCACCTGAAGAAGGAAAGAGTAGATTTTGGGAGGATGGTGCTCAACTACATGATGCACCAGGCTCATCCAAAGAGGGCTCTCACAAGTCTACCTTACGGAAGCCTTCTGACCAGAATCGAAGACTATGAATACGTCTTCAACCACAGTAAGTTCTCCATGGTCACTTCAACAACATCAAGAAGAAGAAGGTACCGGGGGCACCTAAGATTCTAAGGAAGCCAAGGCTGACCTTGGGTTAAAGCTCAGACCGAAGATTCTTGTTTATGCCGGCCTACCCAAGAAGGTTAGGGAAGAAGGCTTCACAGGATCGGGCCTTCTGCCAGCAGAGAAGGCTAGGTGCCCCGGGATGTTGTTGAAGGTGACCATGGAGAATTACTGTGGTTGAAGACGTATTCATAGTCTTCAAGTCAGAAGGCTTCCGTAAGGTAGACTTGTGAGAGCCCTCTTCCTGGTGCATCATGTAGTTGAGCACCATCCTCCAAAATCTACTCTTTCCTTTTCAGTAGGTGGTACAGCAGGCAGGCATCCATGGTGGTAACGTTCCCATGTCTCCAATCCGAGGGAGAAGGGTGTGTTGCACAACGGAGAAGATGATTCTAGCCTCTTGCGTGAGATGAGGCACCTTTACCCCTTGAGTGGTAGGCTGTTGCTACCAGTCAGAAGTGTCACGACTTCTTCTTCCGAGTCATCTACCTCCTTGACCCATTCTGGGTCGTCGGCGATGACAGCCCACCATTCAAGGTCTTGAAGACTTTGTTGATGTCAGAGGAGGAGAAGCGGATCTGTTGGTCACCAATCTTGCTCTTGACCCCTTTGTTGGTGAACCTTTCTATTTGCGAATAGAAGCTCTTACCACATTTGGGTAGCACACGTCCTCGGAGCTCATCATGGCTGGCCATCCAGGTTGCTTGAGGAAGGTGAATTGGATTTCGTCCACCTGATTGTAGACATTGAGAGGCAATACCCTTCCCATGGCAAGATTCCGTGGGAGATAAGTCTTGTGGAATAGGGACTGCATTTCCTCATTGTCATAGAGAATATCTTCGGATATCTCATTGAGATTGTTTCTCATTAAGCCTTGATTTCTCCAGAGACGGCCATTTGAAAGAAGGTTTTAGTTTTGAGAAGAGATAGAGAAGAACAAGAGAGAGAGAGAGAGAGCAGATGAAGATTGGAAAGCGAGGAGAGGTTTTGGCAGAGTTTTGGTAAGTTTTGAGCGTAAAGTGCTCAAATGAAACAATGCTATAAGTATTTATAGACATGGCTGATAACTAGCCGTTTCCTGCCACTTATCCAAAAGTTACCGTTGGTAACTTGTTTCTCGGAAGGTACCTTTCTGAGAGAGGTGGTCCTTCTGAGAAATCCTCCTTCTGAGAGATGTTTCAGAAGATCTCCTTTCTGAGAGATGAGTCTTCTGAGAACAAATTTTCTCAGATAGAGTTTTCCTACTTCTAGCTCAGAAGCTTAGTTCTATTGTTCGTCTCAGAGTCTAAACTAGGACTAAGGGGGGTTTCTAAGAGAGAGTTTTTAAATTTCAAAGCACTTAGAAACGTCTTAGATTGAGAAATCCTTTCAGAACATTGAAACGATCCTCGGGTAAAGGCTTTGTAAATATATCTGAGATTTGATCCTCAGTATTTACAAATTTGAGTTCAATGTCGCCTTTTTGCACATGATCCCGAATAAAATGATGTTTTATATCAATGTGCTTGGATCGAGAATGCTGAATAGGATTCTTAGCTAAGTTGATAGCACTTGTATTATCACAGAGGATAGGGATTTTGGTGTACCTTATTTGATAATCAAGTAGCTGATTCTTAATCCAGAGCATCTGAGAACAGCAGTTCGCAGCAGATACATATTCAGCTTCAGCAGTTGATAGGGCGATCGTATTTTGCTTCTTGCAAGACCAAGTGATCAAGCATTTTCCAAAGAAGCAGCAGCAGCCACTTGTGCTTTTGCGATCTATCCTATCTCCAGCGTAGTCGGCATCGCAGTAACCTACAACATCAGAAGAACAACCTTTCTCGTACCAAAGACCAAGATTAGTAGTTCCACTTAAATATCGTAAAATTCGTTTAACTGCAGTCAAGTGTGATTGCTTGGGCTTAGACTGGAATCTAGCACAGATCCCAACACTGAGTTGGATATCTGGTCTGGAGGCAGTTAAGTAGAGAAGTGAGCCAATTATCCCTCGATAGTTGCTTTCTGAGACTTTCTCACCATCTTCATCCAAGTCAATTACTTGAGAGGGATGCATGGGAGTGCTCATGGGTTTGGCCTTATCCATCAGAAACTTCCTCAGAAGTTCCTTGGTATACTTCTCTTGATGAATAACTGTCCCTTCCGACTCTTGCTTGATTTGCAATCCTAGGAAGAATTTTAATTCTCCCATCATGCTCATCTCGAATTCACCTTGCATAAGCTTGGAGAATTCTTTGCAAAGGCATTCATTGGTTGCGCCAAATATTATGTCATCAACATAAATCTGGACAATCAAGAAGCCAGAGTCTTCTGAGCGTAAAAAGAGTTGTGTCCACTTTCCCTCTTGAGAATCCGTTTTTAAGCAAAAAGAGCTCAATCTATCGTACCAAGCTCTTGGAGCTTGTTTCAAACCATAGAGAGCCTTTGTAAGCTTGAATACATGATTCGGGAATGCATCATTCACAAAACCAGGAGGTTGTTTTACATAAACTTCCTCAGAAAGGTATCCATTCAAGAAGGCAGACTTAACGTCCATCTGATAGAGTTTGAAACCTTTATGTGCAGCAAAAGCTAGCAACATTCTGATAGCTTCCAATCTTGCGACTGGAGCAAAAGTTTCATCATAGTCTATCCCTTCTTGTTGGTTGTACCCTTGAGCAACCAATCTTGCCTTGTTTCTCACGACTTGACCGTTTTCATCAAGTTTGTTTCGAAACACCCATTTAGTCCCATGACACTCTTGCCTTTGGGTTTCTGAGTCAGTTTCCAAACTTGATTTCTCTCGAATTGGTCAAGTTCATCCTGCATGGCATTTACCCAGCTAGGATCATCTAACGCCTCTTCTATGGAATCTGGTTCAAGTTCAGAGACCATAGCAAGATTTGTATAGTTCCTTCTGGTTCTCACGCCACTTTCTGGATTGCCCAAGACTTCATTCTGAGAGATGTTCTTCAAGTCTCTTGAACCTCTGATCCCTTTAGGAGTAGGGTTCTGAGAACGAGACACAGAAGGTTCTCTTTCTGAGTCATCAGAAGCTTGTCCTTCTGAGAATCTAGGTTCCATTGTATTTGGAAAAGTAGATTCTCTAGGTTCTGGAGCTTTGATGATGTTACTAGATTTTTCTTTAGATGAAGATGATTGTTCCATGGGTTGGAAGTCAGTCTCATCATCTATAAGAATTTTCCTTTTGGCTTTCTCAGAAGAGATGTTGAGTTTCTCAAATTCATCTTCTAAGTCAGCATTTCTGAGACAGGTCCTTACTAAGTTCTTTGAACTTAATATGGATTGTCTCTTCAACACATTTACTCCTTTTGTTATATACTCTGTAAGCTTTAGAGGCTGAGGAGTATCCTAGGAAGTATCCATCATCGGACTTAGGATCAAACTTGGAGAGTTTGTCCTTTGTGTTGAGAATAAAACAAGAAGAACCAAATATATGGAAATAAGAAATGTTTGGTATTTTATTCTTCCATAGCTCGTAAGGTGTCTTTTTCAGAATTGGTCTTAGAAAGACTCGATTCTGAATGTAGCATGAAGTATTTACTGCTTCAGCCCAGAAACCTTTTGAAAGTCCACTTTCTAAGAGCATTGTTCTTGCCATCTCTTGAAGGCTTCGATTCTTTCTCTCAGCTACTCCATTTTGTTGAGGAGTTCTGGGAGATGAGAATTCGTGAGCTATGCCCAGATTTTCACAAAGCTTTTCAAAAGCATGATTCTCAAATTCACACCATGATCTGATCTAATGGCATGAATGTGCGAATCTTTTTCAGTTGAAACTCTTTTCGCAAATGCTTTGAACTTCTCAAAAGTTTCTTCCTTAGAAGCTAGAAAGAAAACCCAAGTGAATCTGGAGTAATCATCCACTATGACAAGACCATAGCGTTTTCCAGAAAGGGAAGCTGTTCTGGTTGGTCCGAAAGATCCATGTGGAGCAGTTCCAGTGGTTTCTGAGTAGAAATACCACTTTTACTGGGAAAGGAAGCCTTGGTCTGTTTCCCTTTTTCACAGAAGTCGCAGGTTGCATCCTTCTGATACTTAATTCTGGGAAGGCCCTTTACAAGTCCTTTCTGAGAGAGTTCAGAAAGAAGTCTCATATGGGCATGACCAAGTTTCTTATGCCATAGCCATTTGTCTTCTTGGACAGAGACAAGGCATTCCACATTTTGATCCTTTAGATCATCCAGATGGATAACATAAATGTTACCAACACGTTTTCCTTCCAGAACGATCTTGTCATTTGTGAGATTAATCACATGACAATACTTGGCATAAAACTCAACCTTTAAGCCTTTGTCACAAAATTGACTAATGCTTAATAGATTGTGAGTTAAGCCATCGACCAAAAGTACATCTGAGATTTGGTGAGAGGAATCCTTACCAACATCTCCGATTGCAGTGACTCTCCCCTTAGCGCCATCACCGAATCGCACTGTTCCGCCTTTCTTGGGCTTGAGACTTCTGAACCAGTGCTTGCTTCCAGTCATGTGCCTTGAGCAGCCACTGTCAAGGTACCACTGCTCATCGTGGTGGTGGAGCAGCGCTTGATGATGCACCTGCAGTCACAAAGTTAACAGATTTAGGTACCCATTCTTTGTTGGGTCCTTGCTTGTTAGCTTTCTTGGATTTTTGCCTTCTTTTCTTAGAAGGGTCATGGTTTTGAGAGTCAGAGACCTTTTTGTTTGCCCTTTTCAGAAGCACTTGCTTTCTGAGAAGTTTTACCCTTCTGAGAGGGGTCAGTCTTCTTAGAAGATTTTGCTTTCTGAGTTTTCTTCTTAGCCTTCTGAGGCTTAGAGATTTTTCCTTTTTCAACATAGGGCATTTTTCAGAACCATGACCACTCTTAAAACATGCAATGCACATGCGGGGTGATTTAGTTAAGAGTGGATCAAGATTATGTGGTTCAAAGACTTCTTCATATCCAAGACCGCTTTTGTCTTTATAGGGTCTTGACCCCCAAGCAAAGATTAGCATCTTTTCACCATTTACCATCTAACTAAGTCAGAGGTTAGAAGTTCTTTGTCTTTGCAGTTCGATCATTGGCCTTTTCAGCCTTTTCTACTGTGATTGAAGACAACTTCTAATGCTTGATACAGGTTATGACTTTCAGGTATCTACCTTTGAAGTCGTCTCTTTTCAAGCCTTAGGTTCTGAACTTCTTGAGTTAGTCTTGCATTTTCAGTTCTGTGTTTTTAAAGATTTTTTAGGTGCTGAAACTGTTAGCTAACTCGTTTGAGTCTTTCAGAAGATCATAATAAGTTCTGAAAGCTCATCGTATGAGTATGAAAGAGGAGGGGAATTTTGTACCTTTCTGACTCAGATTCTGTTTCCAGATGTAGTCAGTTCCTGCCATGAAGCACACATTGGCTTCTTCTTCCTCACTTGCTGCTCAGAAGCTTCGTCTTCTGAATCACTCCAGGTTGCAGCCATTGCCTTCTTTTTCTTTCTGGGAATGAATTTCTTCTTCCCTTTGTTTTGTGGACACTCCGTTTTGAAGTGGCCTTTTTCTCCACATCCAAAGCATGTGGCATCTGAAGGCTTTGACTTTCCTTTCTTAGGAGTGAATTCCTTGCTTTTGTTTGGTCTCTTTCTCCAGGCTTTCTTCATTTTCTTTACTAGGAGAGAGATGTCGTCTTCGTCGGATTCTGAGCCTTCATCATTGTCAGACTCAGAAGCTTCTTCAGCTTTGAAAGCTTTGGAAGACTTTCTGACTTGACTGTTCAGAGCCAATCCCTTCTGAGGTCTGGAGGAAGCGGATGGTCCTCCGAGCAACCCTTCCAGTTCGATCTCATGCGTTCTGAGCGAACCAAATAGTACATCCAAACCTAGCTGGTTTAGATCCTTGGCTTCCTGGATTGCTGTGACCTTAGGACGCCATTTTGCAGAAAGGCTTCTGAGGATTTTTCTTACCATCTCAGCGTTTGAATAAGTCTTTCCCAAGACTTTCAGCTGATTGATGATATGGAGAAATCTTATTGACATGCTGTCAATAGTTTCCTCAGGCTGCATGCTAAGGATTCGTATTTGTGTACGCATTGAGATTTTTGTTTCCTTGACTTCGTCATTACCTTCGTGCAGCATATGAAGTCTTTCCCAAATCTCTTGTGCAGTATCACATGACACAATTTTGTCATATTCTACTTTGGGTAAAGCACAGAGGAGAATATACTTGGCTTTGAAGTTGAGTTGTATTTTCTCCTTCATCTCTTGAGTCCATTCGTCCTTAGGGACCCGTCTTGTATAGGTTCTGAGTGCTGGAGGTGCCACTCCTGGCTCAGCGTCTGTTGCAACTACAGCATCCTCTGTAATTGTCTGCAGAGGCTGATAGTCTCCATTCTCGATCCTATCCCATAAGTCCAGACTGGTGTGCTTGATGAACAGCGTCATCCTGTCACGCCAGTAATCGAAGCTGTCTCCAAGAAACATCGGAGGTCTGTTTATTGAAGCCCCATCTGATATGAATGCAGCTGGTGAATTCATATTTCCTTTCGTGGATCTTTTTCCTTGACACTGCTAAGTGCTCAACCCCTTAAGGACCGAGCTCTGATGCCAATTGAAAGTGTATGTGTGCACGAGAAGGGGGGTTGAATCGTGCAAGTTTTAAAATTACCTTTTTAAAACTTTTACTTAGAAAGCTGTTTTTACTCAGAAGGTGGATTTAAGAGCTTGCAGCGGAAATAGCTTTCTGAGAAGATTAAGTTTCTGAGAACTTAGTCTTTCTAAGAAAGTTCCTATCTGAGAGTCTTAAGAAAATGACTTTGAGTTATAATTTTAAACGCTTTCTGATTTTAATTGTAATGTTTTCACAAGACCTCTTAGTTAAAACCGTGGTTGAGTTTTTCTCAAAGCTTTATGCAATTAAAGAGTAAGAGAGAAAAGCTTAACACAAAGAGTTTTATACTGGTTCGGTTATAACCACCTACTCCAGTCCTCAACCTTCAGTTGAGAGTTCTTAGATATTTTCTTAATGTGCCTTCTCAGACAACACTGCCTTTACCAAGTAAAGGACTTCCACCACTTCACAACCCGAAGTGGATTTCTTTGCCTAGAGGACTTCCTTGCCTCACACTAGAGGACTTCTTGCCTGAGGACTTCCTTGCCTCACACTAGAGGACTTCCTTGCCTTAAACAATTAAGGACTTTGAACTTTGCCTCAAACACTAGAGGACTTAAACTGCCTTCACACAAAGAAGGACTTAGCGTTTTTCGAAGGTTTGTTTTTGATCGAAAACAACTACCAAGACTAAGTTACAAACCTAGTTTTACACTTAGTAGACTTCTAGAATTAACTTACAAATGTAAGAATTTACACCAATTCAGAACTAGAAGATTTTGCAAAGTTAGAAGAACAATTTCGTAAAAATTGTCTTTCTGAGAAAGTTCTAAGTTTTCGCAAAATGATTTTCAATTCAACAGAGTTTTGGCACGTTTAATCAAGAGTTTTAGCGCAAGAGTTTCGTCACATTGCTCTGGAATTGAACTCATATATATAGGCATCAAAGAGCCGCGAAATTAGAGGCTTTCACTTTGCTTATGTGGCTGTGTCCTTTTCAGAACGGCTCCCTGCTACAGTCAGCGCAAAATGAGGAACTTTTCAGAACTGCACAGTGCGCGTGTTCCCACTTCCTTGGCTAGTTGTAGCGAGCTTTCTGAGTCTGTTTGCACTTCCTTGAGTCCAGACACTTGGTTGCTTCTGAGTCCAACCTTCTAAGAGTTGTACGGACTTCTGAGGCTAACCTTCTGAGGGAAGACCCTTCTGAGAACTACTAGTCGCGAGGTCTTCTGAGACCCTTCTGAGGCGACAGTGTTCTTTCCTCAGAAACATGTTTTCACCTTCTGCGCTTCTGAGATATCCTTTCTGATATCTTTGGCGCTATGATTTTATCAATTGATCTCGAGGTTACTTGATGTTTTGTCTTGGTCTTTGCTCATGGCATTGCAATAATTTATAGCTTTCTGAGACACTTAGCGCACATATTAGCAAAACCTTAAGTAAAATTTTATACTTATGGCTTACCTTGTTATCATTAAAACTTTCAT